>JANTCA010010491.1:0-27506 GCA_024741275.1 Chironex yamaguchii | reverse complement strand
GTATTTTATGAAGTTGAATACCCGGAATATCAAAGGTAAACTATGTATTATGTAAGAATTTTATACATGGGTGCGGTTGCCTCCATTTTCTGGGGGTCTGCCCTAGATGCCGCCCATTCACAACACTCAGATTTTTTCCTGGATCTGCCCCTGCACATGTAATACCACTTATGCTATACAGTTATCCATGGTTTTCTGTTTTGCTCCCTTCCTCACTGTTAGTTAGTATCTGTGTTTTTTTCAAAAATGTTTTGATGCATTTGTTGCTCTTCTCAAATTCTTTTTCTCTGTTTGATAATAACATGAGTTGACTTGAATATGCCAGTTGGTGGATCAGTATTTGATTACCTAGTCTCCATCACATTTAAACAAAACATTGCCTGCCTGTTCTATTTTTCTGAAGACCACTTGTAGCAACAATAAGAACAGTTTCATGGCAATGAAATCCTCTGTCTTACTCCCTTCTTGATTCAGAATTTTTTTCCCTGTCCTTCCTGTAATTTGTACACAAATATGCCCTGTTGTGAATCGTTTAAAGGATTTTCCATTTCGATCTAAAGAATCTAGCACTGACTAACTGACAATAGATCGAATGGTTTCTGAAAGTTAAGGCAGCCTATGAAATTCACCAATTCTCTATTATTACTACAAACATTTGTTCTGACCATTTTATTCTTTACCTCTTTGCAATTCAATGTATCATCTCAAGAACCCACTTACCAAACCAGTGACCTTGCAAATCGTAAACAAAAAAAATCACATCCCTTATGAATGTACTTTTCATTCTTTGTAAATAGAACAAACACTTCATGTGAAAAGTGCAACATTACAAATATATAATATAAGGGAGAAATAACACCATTGAATTCCCATCCTAAAAGAGCCTTACCTATCCTGTAGTCCTGACCTTCATCAGTCACTAGATCAATGTTATCTATCTTTGTAACACTTTCCTCTTCATTTAAACTCTTTTTCTCTAAAGAAGCTAAAATAAACCAAAATAGTATTTCACTACAGAAATCAATCTGGTTCTTTTGGTAAATAAATGGTACAACATGTATACTATCAACTAAATAATCAATCTAAAAGCTATGATCAATTATGCAATGTATTCAGAAAAGTTCTGGTTTTTATTAGAATCACTGCTTGATGAATGCTAGAAGTAGTAGGACATTACAGTTCTTCAAAAATCTAAAAAATTATCAAACAATACAAATATTGTTCATATGTAAGTGGAAGCACAGCATAACAGTAGATGAAAGCAACAAAATCTGGTCAAAAGTGATTTGTCCAATGCATCAGTGACAAAATGTTATATACAACAGTTCATGATTGAAAATACTTTGTGTGTTTTATCTCCCATCATCTAGTCTAATGAAAGTTCAATTAAGAGTACTGTAATAAAAATAATGCAAAATAATACCTAGGCTCCCTTGTGGAACAACATCTGTTTGTTTTCTTTTTGTATTTTTTTGTACAAAACAAAATAAGCTAAGAGTGAGTACCTATAAATCTGTAAAAAGTACGACCTAACGGAGATGGATGAAAAGACCATATAGACATGAGACATTGATAAAATAGTAAGATAAATGATGCTGTCGATGTAGTTAAAAATTAACAAAGTAAAACAAGTAAAAACAAGTAAAGTTGTGTGTAGTCAGGCCAAGCGAAAGAAAAGACAGTTGCTAAAAAGGTTATGAAGAAAAAAAGAATTGGTTTACAGACATTGTGAGGAGAACTGAAGAGAAATCTAATGTGACTAAGACTGCAAAAACAATGATTAAAAATGCTATTACTAATGGACAATGGAATGCTGGCACTCAGTGAAGAAGATATGGACACTGTCTAGGAAAGGTATCAGGAGCTTTCAAATATAGAGTTTGCGGGGAGAAAGGAACCACAGCTGTTACAGCCTATTGTTTTGATGGAAATCAAGTCTTCGAAAATTGCCATGACAACACACCGAAATGCCGTGATTTCAAACATACACAATCTTCAATGCCAATTTTTAGAGTAAACCATACATTCAAATTAATCAAAAAAGTTATGTAATTTTGACAAAGTATCAGTGAACGAACCTGTTCAAAAAGTTTTCCAGTAGCTTGTACCGTCTTTGAATAAAAAAATCCTATCGAAGGCTAAGTTCACCAATTTTGCAACATGAGGGCAAGATTTGGTCACTACACATTGTCACATTTTCAGCTCACGCTGTTTCGTTTCAAAAGGTAATTATTCGGGGTTTTTTGCATAGATTAGCCTGGGGATGTCCCTTTAATAAAATTGTTGCAAGCCGGAGATCCCCCGTTGCTTTCCATTCCCAAATGTTGTTTGAAAGATTTGACAGTGATTGTCAATCTATCTTAAAGGTATCTGGCTAGTCTATTTCTATATTAAACAGGTATGCCCCAAATCGCCTCTTTCAAGTGTTTACATATTACGCCTGCACCGCAGCAGCGTCAAGCTAGTCCTTGATCAAAACTTAATACTAATTGATTTCGGTCATCTAAGACCTAAATTTCGAGTCTCTATATATTTAATTGTTTAAAACAAATCGTATTCTCGTTTAGTGTATTTGTATTTGTCTTGCTGCAAGATATTACGGTTAGTGCCAGTGTGTAGTTGCATAATCTTGCTCAAAATTGTGTTGTCACGTCAGGCAAATTAGCACAAATTTCACTTCCAAAAATCATTAAATCTAATGGAGAATTTAAAACTGCTTGTGGTTTTGGAATACCGTAAACGGTTCAAAAGATATTAAACAATTTATGCGGCATCGTATGAAAATAAGCTTAAACAGACTTGGCTTCCATTGTGAAATAGCTGTGGAACAGTCTGCCACAGATTCACGCAGTAAATGAGTGTAGATTGGCCCTTGACAGGTACGCGGGGCCATTTTCAAAAATTTGCACTTGCCATACTCCGCAGTCCAGCCTGATATATGACGGTGAAGATGAAAACCACCATTGGCATCAGGGACCAAAAGAAATTCAAGAAGCTCACTTATATGGGTGACTTATCTCATAAAAACGTACGCATGTGCAAGAGCTATTATTTGTGGAAACAAGATCTAAATTCAATTACTCTTGAGGCACCCGATTGGCCGATAGTCGATACGACGATTAATAAGTTAGGTACTAAACGGTGACAGACTATCACTACAGTGTCCTCGGCATTCAGACAGTATATTAGTACACCAGTGTACGTCGAGAAATACATAAAAGAGAATACAGACAATTAAATATCAAAATTCTATCCCTATGAGGTCATTCCCTCAAAGCTTCGTACTCTAAGGGACGGTGAAAACGTTTACGTTAGACCCTGGATTCGTCATACCAGTGCACAAGAAGACATTGCAACACTGCATATTTCCAAAGCATTGTCTGGGTACCATTATCACTTCCATAGTTCTCATACCGTTTTCGGAATCCTCTGTCATTTTAAGCTCTATTTCTCCCTTCTGATCAGCTTCCTGTATTCCAGTTGTAAGATCAACGTTGTTACGCTCAACGGACATAACTACCTCCTTCACATCTCCAGTTGTTATCGGCTTCGTTTTACCACTATTCTCGTGTTTCCACTTATCCTTTCGTAACTTTTGCAACTTTCTTATCTTCTTTAAGTTCTTTTTATGTTGTAACATGACTTTTATTTAGACCCCAACAATCGTAATGGAAGACAACACAAAACCATGCGTTCTCAAAACCCATGCATCAATACTAAATTGCAACACTTTGATGAGAAATCATAATATTCATATTCAACTCGAGGTAAACTCAACATAGCTGCTGCGATAACAAAAATTCTTTAATTTCTTGAATTATGACGTCAATCGCCGAGTTACTAGGGCCCTAGTAGTGCCTGGTTCTCACTTGTCGTAATTCGCGTAAGAAACGGGAAGTCTCCGACTATCCTGCTTCTACACAATATCCTAAAATCCTACACTATATTATAAGTATACCTTCTCTTCTTTGGAAGCCTTCCATCACGGACCATTTCAATACTTAGGCATCGTACAACTCTCTAATGACTCCCTTAGCTTTTTCAGGTAGGTACTACATAGTGATGCTGAATTTTCCATATCGATTATCGGTCCCTGATTTTGAATGGTAAGAATGAGTATGTCAAATCACGTAGTGTATCGTGGCGACACTATTGCCAAATCATATCCAGTTGAGTGGATTATGTCCAGCTGAATGCTGACAAATGGCAGGATTTTTGAGGGGGCGGGGGAATTTTGGAAAATTGCGTATGACCTAGTATAGTCCTCGGGGCCCACTCTTATTTCCTATGAGAGATGTTACACGAGAATGAAAATGTCTCTTTTAGGTTCCGTGATGCTCAAAAACTAATTAATTAAATTTTCACTAGACAATGTCTATTTTTAAGAACTTAGCAAAGAAATTGAAATTCTCAGAATTACCAACGTCAAGGATTGATAGTTTGTTGCCGATTTGACAAACCATTTCATGTAGGGTATCTCTAGCTGATAACATTCACAATTTCTGGGTCTTTTCGGAAGATGAACCACACCAACAGCAGATAAGGTCTTTGCAAAGATATCTGGATTTTTTTCTCACAATATTGGTGGCCTGAACAAAATTCGGTATTCATGTCTTTATGAATGTCTTAATGAACTCATTTGATGCTTTCACAATTGAGGATAAAAAATACCTACAAATGGCATCAACTGTTCGAGGTGTCGATAAAAAACTGTCCTGAAACCAATGCTGTAGGCTACACGCTTTACAAACTTGACCTTGATCTCTCTTCCATGTATCAATTATCATCACAAAGCACTTAATCATGTCATCCTTATGCCCAAACACAATTGACAAAATTATACTTTAGAAATTTCATGTGGTTTGTACAGGTCGAGTTATTCTTTCTTCTGGGCACGCAATCATCAAGGCGTGATACTCTCATGAAAGTAAAAAAAACCCGAAAATCCATTTAAATTTGAACTAGCGATTTGTGACTCAACTTGGTGCAGTGCAAGATATGATGGGCATGGAAATGAACATGAGGAGATTCACCCTTACTTTCTCTTCCAATGTTGACTGGCAAAACGAACATATCAGAATAGCTCTCGTTGCATTCACAGTTGTATCTAAACAACGTATGCAAAAATATAGAGGTTGTTGTTGCAGCAGGGAGGGATGTGCCGATCGTTGGGTGTTGGAGTCTCGCCCCTAAATGTCTACAAAACAAAGAAGTTTGTCATTTATGTAATTTAGCGAAAATTGGGAACTTTTACAAAGACTCAGCCTGCAATTCATTTGTTCTGTTGGTTGTGGTGGGTCAAAGTTGACTTCCTTTCAGTTAATAGCAACTGTCTTTGTTTTTTTCCTCTGAAACTACGTTTTTCCTGCTGTTGTCTGCTTGTGGCCAGGAAAGCCCAAGCCTCGATTTAGATGTAGGTATTTGATAAAGTAGAAGTTCGTCCTGTTCATTGGTCCTTTTTTTAACTGTCTGCCAAAATGATCGTCACCGAGGCGAGGGAGTGTACAGTGCAAGAAAGCAATGGTTTTGGTTCCATTCATGGCTATTACAGCAAATGAAATCTATTTAAGATTTACTTTATAGAAAAAGAATCAATTAGGTCTACAGATAGGCAACTTAAAGCGTCTTTGAATTATATGTAATTATAAATCAATAAGTCAAAGTATGAACCAAAACCCTCTTCTCTATTTAGTTCAAAATTACTGTATACTAAATGGATACGTTGACAATTGCCCATTAGCATGCAGTTTTCTTTAAAAAAAGCAGGAAAACACAATACCTTGTGCAGTAACAAAACAAGTAAAATTACGAATAAATGGCACAACATGTACAATTTAGACGGGAATTTTTGTTAAAATCAAGGTAAGAAAATTACAATACATATCAAGACGAGATAAACACGTTAAAAATATAAAGCGAGATGACAAAGCCATACTTAGTTGTAAAAACATATACTTTAAAACAATGCTCGCACTAGAGTTTACTCCGACTTGTATGATGGCCAATTTTACATACCATGCAGCTCGCAGACCTCATTCGCTAAGGCAATGTTAGCTATGTGAGACGTTACATCAAATGCCGGAGGTATGGTCCACGAGTGCCATTATTTACCACTTCCAACACTCAGACCTTCACTCGACCATAATTAATGGTGTATTCAAATGCTAATATTTGACGTCAGTATTTTCCCCAGCAGACCATTTTCAAGAGTATGCTCTATTCTATTCTTGACAGCGTTAAACTCATGGTTTATCACATCACCTGCGAGGTCTCTGCTGACTCGTGTTCAGTGTCTGTTCCGACATTCGACAGACTACCTTAAGTTTAACACCTGACTAGTAGTGGTTCTTCTTTTCAAAATCGTCGATTGGAAGACAGGATGATCCGAAAGACGCTTTGCAAAAACCTTAGACACGCAAGAAACGGCAATCTTTGCTAGCAAATTAATTTTCGAGAAGTAGATAAAAACATGTGTCTGCTAACGAAAGATAATACACAATACCGGAGAAATACTTTACCCATTCCAAATAACGTTCGAGGTCCCCAGCAGCTGCTACAAAGGTACGTACTCAATCTCTAATTAAGCAAGTCACAAAAGTTCGGCACTGATAAAAAGTACAAGAAAAACAAAAACAAGAAAAGTTCCTAAAACAATACACACGCCGAGCTGCTTTTACAATGATCTGTTACTGTTATTCTATAATTATGAGTTACGTCACACGATAAACGATATACATACATGTTTCAAGTCATTTCACCTAGGTTAATAGACAGACAGTTCTACACGAACAACTTCATAGGTATAAGAGAGATAGCAGTGGTAACTTCTCTCCTTGTAAACGGAAACCTAGTGATCAATAATCGCTCTGTTTATGATAATTAAACACAATGCATATGATCCACTTTGGTATAAGAAACGTACGAACCTTCAAACTATAGTACAACGTTTCTATATCAGAGATAAATAGATCCAAGATCAGATGTGATTGCGTTTCCCGGACTTCATTAACATTATGGATTACGACGACACCAAGGCTCAATGTGCAAAAGACTAACTTCCGTTGTGGTACAATAAGTAAAAAAATAGTAAGCATTATAATCGTTAAAACCAACTAATACGCGAGTCGGATCCTATACCCTGAAACTTTGATGGCACCAAATTAAGCACGAAGCATACTTAGATGTCTTGAGGACCCCACAAAAGGACTACAAATACATGGCTAGACTTGGCAGCTCCGCATACTCTTGGGACCAAGTCTCGTTAAAAATTACATGGATGGAAAGACCACGGGGGAAGATGGCAGAGTGGTCAGAGATAAAGATACAAAGAAAACTAAAGTGTAGGAAGAATGGTAAGCCGGTTGGGCATGTGTAGGATGGTAGGAATGAAAGTGCAGGATGAGAGAGATGGGCAGGTAGGATTTGGGTGTAAAATCGTTTGCTCATTCGTGATGGAACTTACACGTCCCTTCTAATGTACATAGCACGAGATTAAGAACCATCTTGCCAAAATCTAGGTCAATTCCAATTGGAAAAGTAATTGCAGTACATAATTAAACTCTTCAAAAAATTTTCACCAATCAGCAAAATCGAGACTAGAGGTAGGAAGTAACAATCAAGCAAACTTGACTCAAAAGCTGTAATGTCCTATCATGCACTCTCACATCGTCTAAGTCTACGTTTCTCTTGCAGGAGACAATGGACAGCCTGGTCTTTTTACTGAATGCAAAAAATCAGAAATTCAGATACAGTATACTATACTTTGAATAGTACACCAGGCGATACTTTAAAATTGGTACTCATATCCTGTTCATCGATCAACTATTTGTTCGTCTATTCTATAGGTGCAATTGCAAAGCATTGCCTGATAGGTTACCCAAAAAGCTTGACAAAACATGGATGACAGTATGGCTTATCATTTTGTTCTTTAAATGTTCCTTTATTCAGCTGCTTCAAACAGAAGGCACAAATAAAATGCTCCGGGTGAAATTTCCGATGCATAGCAGTGATGCAGCGTCCTGTGATTGGTTTCTGGCAACTGTAACAAAGTGATCCTCGTCTTGCATGATAGTGCATTTCACAGTATGGCATCCCCTCATGCTCAAAGAAACTACCGCCTTGGAAAGGTTGGTGGCATTCCTATAGATATTATAAAAGAAATTAAACGACAACATTAAAAATATACCTACGATCATTATTTTACTTTCTCTTAACCTACAAACCAAAAGTGGGCTCCACAGAGCTGTCAAAAATGCCAATATTATTTCTGTACTATAAAACATTTGTAATTATATGCAAGGCTGTCCAGAGACGGAGCTGGCGAAAAGCCTCTTTCCCAGGCCCTTGCCATATTTAAGTGTTGTTGTACTTCCAACAACACCTGAGCCAATTTTCACATGCATTAAAAATAATTTGTGATCTTGATGGTGAGCCTCAAGCGCTATCCTGAGCTATCTCGCACTTTTCCGCGTTATTGACTTCTAGAGTGGTGCTCAATTATAGGTCGAGACTAAAATGTGCGGGTGCGAAGTTTACAGAAATTCATACTCACGAACCATGATCATAACAAACTACCTTTACGAACACGTTAAGCACCACGCAATGCGAGGAAATGTGATGGTTATGGCCGTCTTTGTAGAAACGAATGGGCACTGAAAATCTTTAAGAAATGAACAGAGTATGACACAAACGTTTTGGCGTCTAGAATCAATAATGGACCCATCGACTTCCATATTTTATTTGTTGCAAAGACATAAATACAAAGGAGTACAATACCTAACAAGTACAATACCTAACAAAATAATATGTCTCTAAAGAAAAGTGGTTAAGAAAATAAACGGTGCAAACATAGTTTAAAAAACTTACAATGTGGGAAAACAGTCTAACAAATAGCCAGTTAATGAAATCAGTATATGTCTAAATAGAATGATAAATAATTTTTCTGACATCAATGAGATTAACTAACTTACCATGCACACAAAGCATTGTGGATGCCAGTGCCCGTTAAGGGCTGATATGTAGTTGTCAAGAATGGCTTGGTTGCAGCCGCTGCATTTCGGTGCGAAAAGGTTAAAGTAATCATCTCTGCAATAGGGCTTTCCATCCTTTTCATGGTACCCGCTTTCACCAAATTGTTTTCCACACTGTGCACAGACGAAGTGCTCGGGATGCCAAGTATTGTCCATGGCCGTTACACAAGACTACCATCGTACAAAAAGAAAGGAAAATAAAATATATCAGACTGCTTGAGGAAGGCATTCTTTAAGTTACTATGATCCTTCAAACTGCCAATAACTAGACTATAATCGACCCAACTAAGGACAAGATATCAATTCTTATGTAATGACAGGAACAAGCTTCTCAACTCACTCAAAAAATCGTACCACAACGGCTAGGGTCTACTCTGACAGCGTCAAACAGACGATCGGGGTTCAATGACTAACAATCCTTCGACCTTTCCTTTAAGAGCTGTTTAGCTCAAGAGAAAAGGCGTCCGATATGCAGTCGTGAGACCCGGATTCCACGTCTCCGGTGGTCATTATCATAACTTTACTTCTGTTCTTAATACAAGACCACAATGACGCCTACTATATGCAATCAGAGAGCGTTAAGAGGGGGGTTGAGGTGGTTTACAATTGATGATTTTACCGTTACACGCACGAATGATCCCCTTTATGAGCCTAGGTTTTACCATGTTACAACCCTACTACTTACAGGGCAAACTTAACGTGCATACCATCAATAAAAACCGTTACAATGATACTTACATCAAAGATGGGTCCTCCACAATAACCACACTTTGGCGCAAACTGTTCGTGATAATCTGACTCGCAATACGGCTTTCCATCCCTTTCAAAGAATGTCCTTGTACCCAAGGAGACCTCGCAAACGGTACAAGTGAAATGCTCGGGATGCCATGCTTTGCCAAGTGCAGTGCAAACTTGACCAATGATAGGCTTGTTACACGCTGCACAAGTGCCTTTTGCGACCATTGTAACTCCTTGTCTTGACATGTCACTTTGTAAATTTCCGAGCATAGAATCCAGCTGGTTCCCTTTAGGCTGACCTGTTAACAAACCACACCTGTTTCAACATCTGCTAAACAACCTGCAATCATTACACTTTATATTACATAGATTTTATCGATAAACATCCTTTTAATATTTTGACTGGCCAATGTACTAACTTATCAATATAACACAATGTACTAACTTATCAATATAACACATGCCAACGATAGCTGGACTACCGATATTGCCCAGTTTCCACCGATCCCAATGCATTACTAACACACATGTACCCTCAATACAAACATACGAATATGTAGGGATAGCTGTCATTATTACTAGGCAAATTTCACAGAAATAAAAGAAAAATCAGCAGGAAATTATTCAAAGGTTGTCACGGGTCCAACTACGCCTTCAGTCGCACGTTTTCTGTCATTCGCGATAATCCACTCGTTGGTCACATTGAATGCCAATATACTCTTCTGCAATTTTGCACTGCCTGCAAAAAATTACATATGATATAGCCCTAGTTATGAATGATCTTTTATTATCATTTGCATTTTTAAACACAATAAGTTTGCACCTTTTACAAAACAATGTTCCATGACACACTGGTGCCTCTTACACTCTTTTGTGAATTTTTGCGGGGTTTTTTAACAATGTATCATTCTGTGTCACCTACAAAGTTTTCTTGACACCCTTGATGTACTTAATCGGTTTAATAAGAATTTACCTTGCTTGACAGACCCTTTCAGCGATGGTTGCTTGTTGATTTTAGCATAATCTGCTGTCTTTGACTGCATGTCCCCTCCTGCTCTTGCACTTGCGTCTGGCTTTGCAGCAACAGGTGGTGGCTGTTTACTGACTTTGAAATCCGACAAGGAGGCCATCAGATCATCAAGTTCTTTTGTAGCACTCGATGCTATACGTAAATTGATTGACGAAACGAACAGTGAGGCATTAGACCAATTTAATACAGCCCGCACATGCTCCATGCACAAACGCGCTCATAGAAATACACATACACACGCTTGTCTTTGTTGGAACCTGTTTGCTGCAAGGATGTAAAACAAGCGGCTCGCGTGAAGAAAGAGGTTGCTTTCTTCTACACAGGGAAAAAACATGAACGAGTATTTGGATGAGTTAAGTAAAGAGACATACACTCACAGCAGAAGTCGACTCAAGAAGACCCTGTTGACACTGCGTCTATGAAAAAGCGACGAAAGGCTTGGTTCCGTGCTAGTTCAGGAACGATACCGTTCCTCTTTGATTTCGCTAAAAAGCCAAATTTTTGGTTCCGTTCCTAAGTTGTACTTATTTTTTCCAGTGTAATCGATATTCGGTTACTTGTCCTGGTATTCGGTTACGTCATTTATTAATCGAAGATTCGACTGTGCGATTATTCCGATTATTTGAACACCAAAAAGTACTCGTATAGCAACGGCTATTCGAATGGGGCAACAACTAGTTGAATAATGAAACTGACCGGGTAGCAAACACTGATCGAATAGCAATGATGGATCGAATAGCCATGACTAATATACTGTAAATCCTCCAATGAATGCCTAGGCCGTTTAACATTTTGACTTTTGAGAGGGGCGTTTATTGGAAGGAGGCGGTTAAAAGAAGCGGGAGTTCATTTCAAAGATTAAAAAATCTTTTTCACCATGTTAAACACACGTACTGTGGAAAGCGGCGTTTAAAAGAGGGAGGCGTTTATTTCATATTTTTGACTTTTAGGGGGGAGGCGTTTAAAAGAAAGGGGGCAATAATTGGAGGATTTACGGCATTAGCATTGACTGATCGAATGCTAATGACAAATCGAATAGCCTTACCAATGTCAGGAGTTAAAGAATAGCTCGAGTTTATGAGACGAGTGCTACTGGGGAGAAGGAAAGTTGCAGCTTTGAAACAGTAATTTGAGAAAAAATCAGTAATGGGGGGTTATCAAATTAACTGAGGGACCCATTGATAAAATTCCTATTTCGCAATAACGAAAGCTGGGGACACGAATAACTAAGCTATGGTGGCAAAGCAGTCATGGCCATGAGATGCTGGAGGGGGCAATACCTAACAAGTGGCGGTACAAAGGGAAACCGTAGGAACACATAAGAAAAATCCTCAGTCGAGCAAGGGCAGAGGGTGACTATCCCGCCCCTGTTGCATGGGTAGCTTCTACCTTAGGGTTTAAATTGATTCGATTTCTTGGCTTGACTTATTCAAAGAGGAAGTAGTTTGCGAATAGAAAATGGTAGTTTTACGTTTGTTCAATTGTAATAAAAAAGTAAATCATTGTTGACACTTTATATGCCACACCTACCACTCCCAATATTTTGTAACACTCCTCCCATATTCGCCGAATCACCAAATAATAGCTAAAATTCATCTGAATAATCGAATAATAAAGTTTTTGCAGACGGACAGCCCTAGTAAGAACTCCATCACTTCCAAAAAACTACTCATGACAGCCTTTGGTAACACGCGGCAATTAATCCATACTTTACCAAATTGTGTTTTGCCCTACAGTAGACGTAGCATATACACAAGAGCTTAACAAAATGTTTAACCTTGAAGAAGAGGCAATCATACCAGTTCTTGGAATTGGAGAGACGTCTGCAATGTTTGCCTTCATCGGAATTGGCTTCGTCATTGTCTGCTTCTGTGGTGCCGGTGTGACGGCACTATCTAACTCATCCAGAAGAGCTTCAACTACAAATTAATAAAATAGAAGCATTCTCACAATGTACGAGTAAAAGTGCCGTCGAAAACTACTTCAAAAATTCTTACATTTTTCTAATGGGATAATTAAAAAAAAAACCTCTAGAGACCACAAAGAACTTGACTTGTTTGATATAAGTATACCAGTAAAAATATTGTAAGTAAAAAGAAGAAACCAAATTTTTGTTAACAATTAATTTTAAATTTTCATAACGGAATTCCAAACTTCACATGGGGGCATGGTCTCCAACGCTAAGGAGGTGTAGCAAAGGAGAGACCAAAGATACGACTATTCTTAAAACATTTCAACTAACAATATAAAAGACAGCTATTATAGTGGTAAATTAAGTACTGTACCCAATACAAGCTGGCCATTACAAAGGGATTAAAAAGAAATCGACCTATTCCTAGCTCAACCCTAACAGTCATACATATTAAAAGGAGAAACCGTTCACTGCCCTCCTAATGCTCACTGGACAACATGTACCGATGTTAAGGAGATCTCGCCGAACTAAGTCTTACAAAATATTGACTATCAACAGATCGACAATTTCATAAACTGTTGAAGTATTTAGCATGATTCTTACTGTTATTACCGACGCAAGTTCTCACTTCTATTTGTAATGCTTGAAACTTAGGCTATAAAGGATAGCGAGTCTCACAAATGTGTAAAGTAGATGGGAACTTCACAGTCAGTCTTACAGTGTCTCAACGGCAGGTGTGATCGACAACACCAGATTTTAGTCAACGGCCATTCTTTGTCATTCCACACAACAAAAAATAGCATTTAGGAAGAGAAACACACAACGCGAAGAAATTAGCTGACGCGGAGAGAAAGGAAACTATCTCAGAAAAGTTTAACTTATGAAGAATTTTAGCATCTCAAAGTGCAATCATACATACAATCACTACCACAATTAAACAAGAAAACAATAATAAAAAATACGTTAAACTCAAAATATCTTTACAATGGTGTCAATTATAGTGGTGAAGCAAGCAAACCTACGCTATTGTAATATTTTCCGTGGAAATATCTTATCCATAACCTATATAAACCGTGTAGTCACGTAAATGCTACTCTTACAGTCACTCATACACTGTGCCAACAAGACTGGAGTCAAATGGTTCCACCATAACCATTTGTAACGACAACACAGTCCCACAATAAACCACTCCTTTCACTTACTCACTGGCCACAACAGTTTACAGAATCAAGTTTCAAAAAGAATCACATAGACAGAATCCTATTCTGTACAAACACTGCTAAACCCTGCATATAAACTTGTATAAACCTCCTTAAGAAAAATCAAGGATGACTAAGTAGAGAAAATCTTTTATCACTAATGGTCCGTATAAAATTTATGCCAGTAACAAAAGAACTAACCAGCTTATCAAGAGGATAAGGTAACCAATATAAAGGAGCCAAATGAAAAGGCACAGTAAATCAAAGGAAGACGATTAACTACCGCTGACACACGTCAAAGTTACTTGCACTTCGATCAATAACTTGCTTCCATCAAAACCTCTTAGTCCCTTGGTTAAGAATAGTCATATGACACAAAAGAACTATTATCACTGAGGAATATCAAGGGGCATATAGGAATGAGAAAAAAGATGGGACCATATCCCATAGTACAAAAGCATTAGCTTGTTACATATATTAGCATTATCATAATATACAAACAAGTGGGTATTACTGAGAACTATATACAGTACGAAGTACTGCATAAGTGTAACAGAGATAAGAAGATCGTTAATTTGTGGCAGGGCAGTTAGCTAACATCAAACTGAAAATGAAGACATTGCAGTATGGGTCATTGAAATTAAAAACATAACGTCGTAAAAATATGTCCCATATAAATTCGCGTATTTTAGTTACATTTCACAAATTATAGTACAAGTCATGACACTTAATTAAGAAGAAAATAGGAATTAACTTTCAAGATTATATAACTTAATATTTTAGTGTAAATTACTTTAACTTATTGATAGAAATCTCCCGAAAACTTAAGAACATTCATCACCACAAATAATAGAAGCTTTCAAAATTTGAATTTGCAGTAAGAATTGTGGAAATTTACATCAGTAACAGGCTGTTGACAAAGTTCAGGTTGAGGTATAGATATTATCCTTAAAAAATGAAAAAGAAGTCAACAAAACATACCTTTGGATGAAAGAAGAGTTGATTGTTGGAAGATTGGGTCACCTACAAGACAGCAATATCTGTTATTGCCATTTGATAAAAAAACTACACCAAACCAGCAACAAATACTTAAAATCCTAAGCATACCTCATCCTAAATACAATGCTCTACGACAGTCCCACATTGGCCCATTAATTGTCTGAATGGTAACAATTAGCACTGAACTCACAAAACAGACCAGACATAAATAAACACAACAATGCAACTAAGTTCATGGTGTAATTTATTAACTCGAAATTTCAATTAAAAAAGTATAACCATCTTCAGGAAGAACAATGATGTGTAGCTACAAAACTAACAATATTAATTAGAAATATCAAAGAACATGTTATGACAAAGATTACACTAGGAGAGAACAGGTCAAAAATAGCCAAAATAGTAGTGAGGCCCTCAACACAAAAGGGAGGCTAGCACCATTCTCTTTCACCTTGTTAGTCTTAAAGTGACACAATTCTTCCTGAACATGGTTATCGTTTAATTGAAAATAAATTACACTCTAACATAATTGTGATGTGTTTATTTTGTCCAAAGACCAGCATTACTCTAGACCAGGGATACCCTCTTTAACCTTTTCAAATCAGCCCTCCCTTTGCACCCATTTGAAACTTAAGATAAATCTATAGAGATAGTGATAACATCACCTTAAGGTTGCAACGTAGACACCTAAGCTTACACAAGAAACAAATCCTTCAAAAAAGTAAGCAACAAACTCTATGAAGGAAGTCTGTACTTATTATTTTATATAAACTTCAAGTTTCTAATTCATGTTCATTTAAGGGAAATGCTATGTTCTTACCATCAGTCTCCTCGCTTTCATCTGTGATTGTTGCAGTTCCATTTGTTGACTGTTCCTTTGCCACACCTTGCCCACCTAAGAAGTAAATATATTTAAAAAGTAAACTTTACACAGCCATCTGCACGTTTCTATCAAAACACATAATTAATGGAGCTTCTTCTTATTCAATATCACATCAATACTTATAGGTGGATAGGTTATTCTAAAGATTAAATTACATTTGTTCCCACAAACTTCCAATGGGTTTCTAAGTGTACCTAGTTAGCAAAGTGAAAAAAAACCCCAGTAGCTTGAAGTACTACATTGAAACAACTGAGAAAAGGATGTATGTGTGTTGTGTAAAAGAGTATAAGCAACACAGACTAGAAATGCACTTCTAAATTTGCTGTAGGGGAGAAGACCACATTCAGAATAAAGCATGCATGACTGGAATACCAAAAAAGCAAGAACTATAACATGGATGCTACATGCATTTGTCTGATAATCCCATACGAGCTGCTACAGTACATTTTTGTACAAGAATTTACATGCTCATACATCATATGGAAAATCACATTTTTGGTATTTGTACACTTGGTATGAACCCACGTAATACTAGTGCTCAGTTTTATTTATATGTATATACAGAGAATGTGTGTATGTGTTTGTCCTTAGATTTCTCTTTAGTACAGTGCTCGATATATGCATCTTCAGTGTGCAATAAATGCTGAGAACTGAAAAAAGTAGACTATGTTCTCTACAATCCTGTTATGTGAGTAAAACACCCTTCAGGAGACCAATAGGGGTTATTGGTGTTACAAAAGGAGGTAAGTGAGACAGTTAAAAAAGAAGTTACGATAGTCCAAAAGACTAGATCAGGTGTTACATGACAAAGATCTCTTTCTATGTCAGCAGGTAGAAGCAAGTTTGTTTCATATTTTAAGACTTGATAGCTCAGGGTGGCAGATGATTCAAAACTTTTCCTTAAGACAGAGGTATATTTTGCTCGAGTTGTTGTATACTGTGCTAGATGAGAGAACTCATCAGGAATTACAATAGTCAATGCTACTGTCTTAGAGGGTCCAAATGTGTTGACTTAAGTTCAATGAAGTTTCTGTGTTTCACATGTCAGAATGCTAAACGGTTTTTATACCTCATATCATACCTAATTTCAGTAAGTTCAATGAACATTTCTAAAGTGTCTGTCTCTTCGCATGTAATAATGACTTGATATACTACTGATGTTTGGACTATACACTTAGAACTTACTAATACATATGACATAACATACAATTTCCAGAAAGGAAACCCTGCCACATTAGTAAACTTATATACAAAAAACTCCTATATGCTGCTGGATGTTTGAAATAAACAAAAATAACTAGTTTAGAAACTATAGTGATTTATATCTACACTGTCTTGATACCAAATGCAGTGAGATACAGAATTTTTTATGTGTGTATGTGATCATGTATAAACCAAATTTATAACATATAAACATATGTATATATGTATATGTGTAAATAACAAAATATTGAAATCACAAAAAATTGATTTAATGATACAAAGATATATATACATATGCATATATTTTCCACAAATTACGACAGATGATCACACTGCTACAACCACAGAAATCAAAATTGTTGATCTTCATCAATATTACCATGATCATTTTCTAAGACATCCAGCAGACTATCTAACTCAGAAAAATCAGGCATATGTTTTCCATGATTATCCGGTAGCTTCTTTCTCTCTGGCTTAGTAACAGCAGGCTGAATGAGACCAGTACCTGATGATGATCCAGTGTCAGCATGCACTGTTCCATTTACAGATGCCGGCTGTGATCCATATGAGGCTGGTTGCCCAGCTGTATTCTGCAATTCAGCAAGAAGGGCATCTGCAAATGACAAGATCATTTCAAACAGGATATCAATCTAGTAAAATCAGAAATTGTCTATTCAAGTGAGTTGTAGACATCAATCAGAACCAAGCATCACAAAGATTTTTTACTTAGCAAATCATCAACAGAGCTGAGATCAGCTGTATATTACATAGTAGCTTTAAGTAGCTAAGGTCTACTTTTAAAAATTATTTCTGTTAAGCAAAATTATTAGTTAAATGGTGGAGCAACTGTAACTTAGGTTGGTTTATTAAAATTGTTTGTCAGCTGAAAAGGTGCAGATTTTTAACAATGCTAATCTCTTCATTCACTGTAGACAAATAATGCTAAGCCCTTGCTTCAAACATTTTTATATTCACTCTTTGCCAGTTTGTAATCAAGACAACTGTCAATGTTGCTGTGCACAACCCCATTATAATGGCTACACCAAATGATGTCTCCCGCAGTACTATTCCATTTATTCAAACCCATGGCTAATTAAGAAAACACTTGGTTAAAATTTAATCAAATAGTATATGTATATACTAGGGCTAGGTACTGGTCCACCTGGACTGGTATGGACCGTAAAAAATTTATTGGTACGATCCGAAAAAACCAAAACGTCGGTGGACCAATTTTTTTGTACTGGAACAAAAATCCACACTACACACATAAGGCCTATCCAGGAAAATGAAAGACCAGCATTTAAATAAAAGAGATTTACCTTAGTTTCATCTCTCTTGTAATTGCAACAATATTTTTCCATATTTTCGTTACCAATAGACACATTGGAATCAAAAAGGAGAAGTTTACACGTTGCATATACGTCTGAAACTTTGGATCGAGCAGAAATCACGGATAGTCGTTGCACTGGTCAGTGGCACCATATTCCCCCACTTGACACTGATGCACGTAAATTTTCAATCGAGATAAGAAATTAGCGCCTAAATTTACTACACGGTAAATCATATGCTACTAGGCAGTAGGTTAGGGTAAGGTAACTACTACCGTACAGAATATGTTCCAGGTCCATGATCCTCTGGACCTGGACCTGAATGAGCCAAACAGGTACCCACCTATAGTATATACACAATTGTTACATACACAAATAACTTTTTCAACTATTTTACACATCATTACTACGTGCGGGTTTTAAGGAGTATACCCTTAAATAAGCACCTTAAATAAATGCACAAAACATCATCTTCATTGACTACTGAGTAACAGAAAAACGTGGGACTTTTTTACCTTCCCACAAATATTATCATAAATGTCCCACTTTACCTTTATGTTACAGTTGCAATGTTCAGTGTACGATGTTCAACCAAAAAACACATTTGCCTCTCCAGTGATATTAAATTTGAACATAGATTAAAATCAACAAGTAAAGTTGATCTAGATAAGGATTTGTATGCTCAGAAACTAACACAACTAAAGTAGCCTATATAAATTCAAAACTTATGGCCAAGCATACACTAGAAAAAAATTAATGGACCACTGATGTAAATCTCACACAGTACATTGCAGGTATGTGTAGAATAAATTTGTTTTCCTTTTCTGATTTGTACTATTGAGCACTAATTCCTCTTCACAATTTATCGGTTTAATTTTTAAATCGTACATACTTTTTTATAAGGAACCACTTTATAAAGAACCTATATGTAGAAGGCTGAAATATTTAAAGCACTTATACTACTAAAAATGAAATCTCTTTCAATTATAGGAACTTTTCGATTTGAAAAATTTTTTATAATTGCAAGCATCAAGAACTAAAAAGCCGTTTCCATTCATTTGCAGTCAATACTCGCATAGATTGTTTGCTATTCGTGTGTCAACGATGAAAATGAAGAATATGATAATGAGGAAGATGTATATGAAAATGAAAGAGTTGATCATGTAAAAGACCTTACTGATGACCATGATATCATAAATCACAAGATTATGTGCCTTCTACGATAATTGTCATTCTGGTCAAATAATGTTGTTCAACACCAAGATAGAGGAATTTCAAGTACTATAAGAAGATGCAAGTGAAGATTACATTACATCGGATGACATTAATAGAATAGACATGATACTTGTTGATTAACATTTCACTTTTGAATCTCAAACTTCGTTCCTACCTTCTTTGTGTTTTTGCTCCTGAGTTCTAAACACAAGTAAAGGCAAAATTCAAAATTTTTTTGTTTTTTCTGTTTCTGTACTATTTGTATGGCACTTAATGCACAGCAAAAAATAAGGAACTATAAAGGAACATTTGGTACTACAATTTGATGATTACATGTCCACGAATAGGGAACTTTTGGAACTAGGCCTTGAGGTAGGATCCTTATAAAAAAAAGTGTGTGCAATTGCTTCCAGAGACTTTCTAAATGGTAAATAGTGTAAGCAATTCTTAAAAACAACCCCTAATCTTATCATTTGATCAAACTTCTTTTGTTTTCAAAATACATTTTGCTTCAGTATGGAATTCATAGAAACTTAAATCAAGCCTACCCAGAGAGAGACACCCATTAAAATTTTAATAAAGGAAAATAGTTATAATTTGAAAACTTAGATACATCTTGTGCACAAACTTTAAATACTCTACATTAAACGTCTTCTGTCAAATGTTTTCTCTAAGACTATAGAGAGGAGACCTTAGGTCACTGGTTCAAGTGTTGTGGTAGGACTGACCTTGTAACCACAAACCACTATGATCCATCAAGGATGAAATGGATACAGGTGTTGGAGAACACATTTCAATGACAGCAACTTTTTTCTTCTTCATTACATACAAGTATAGTATAAAAGATCAGCGTATTCCCACATAAATACAGGTAAGTATTCTCCAAAATTCCTAAGGGGCAGGTTTTGACGTGGAAACGCCAATCCTTACTTCTGGGCTCCAAGAAGATTCCTGACTGAATACAAGAAGCTGTAGCGCATCACAAATAGAACGTAGAATTGCTTTAGTTCTCATGCAAAATTACAACACATCATGGAAACAACGTAGTTAATCGTGCACCTTAAAAATAGGTCACCAAATAAATCCGTCTGCGGCTTCCGTTCTCTACACACGAGCACCTTTGTTGCTCTTTATATGGGAACTGCTACCTGTACTGGTCTACCCAACACAGGTCTTACCATACAAAAATCCTCATTGCCGACAAATAACATTCTTACATACAGATACCAGTCTAATCAAGTGTAACCAGGAGGAATACACTAAGCATGCTCAAATAAAATTTACCAGCAACACAATGCACATAATAAACCCCTCGCACAGTAGCGTCACAATAAATATTTACTTTCCTGCCACAGCCAGCAGGACAACGATGCTTTCAACAGTTATATTCAGTTCTCAAAGGTCCTGAGGAGTGAGCTTGTCAGTTGTCTATATCCGTACTGAAATCGCTTTTAAATGAAAATGTCTTTATTACTGGCATGGTAAGTTAGCACAATTGACACAAGATTAGAAACACATGCAATGTTTTAAGCTGCCATCGAAGCCATAGCAAGAAAACAACCTGCATATAAGGCAGGTCGATAATCGTGAAGGTATTCAAAATGTGTTTGCATGATATGCTACAGCGCGCTAAACGGATAATTGGCTTGTATGTTGTTCACACACCCTATTTATGAATAGGCCTATTCGATTTGCGAGACGACTCAAGTACTTTAACATTCAATCCGGACAATTCTTCATGGAATGCATACAACTGAATGAAAACTAGCATGACGGCAATCAATTATTTGACAATGCTTAGATTAAGGGCGCATAAAAAGAGAAGAAAATGGATAGCAACTATTTCAACTGACGACCATCCCATTAGGCATACTTTTGCCACTTCATCACCTAAAATGACAGAATTTTCGGCGTAAATCGGTGCTCCTTCTGATATGGTGTAGGACATTCGAATCCGTTCAAAGAACAAACAAGATCTTAGTATTATTAGTTTCAGTACTTAATTCAGCAGTTCCAAGCATCACAAGGTGAACCGTGAACTGCGGACGCTACCATTGACTTACTCCGCAAACAGAAGTGCTAATAAAAGCCTATCTTCACCTGTGCTACTATCTAGTCACCCATGAAACGGATACTGACTATAAACAAAACCAACTGCAAAATGTACACCCTGCTAAGCTCTTAGAAGAACGAATAGTGAAAACAAAGCTGTTAAGACATCGCCCTTTTCCAAGGAACTTAAGCAGTGCGAAGTTCTAAATAGTAAATAGAGAACATCAGACAACACGTTTATAACGCACGCTAGGGTTAAATAAAATCTACTCACCAAGAAACTCCAGGTTCTTTTTAACCTTGACGTGCGAGTCAGAAACTGAGGTGCTTCGAGACATTATCATATAAACAATAACTTCTGGTCAACTTGTCAGAGAAATCAATTTACACCGCGTCTTTGCACGACCTCCACTGCTCAAGAACAGAGTAATACGAATGAAAAGGGGGAATATCCGTCTCAGGACCAATACGAGGTTATCCTGATCGTGTCTTTCATTTGTGAGTGGGGTTCTCGACTCCAATAACAAACGTGGACGACAAAAGAGAATTACCTAAGTCAGGCCACACCACAGACCTCTATAACAAATGCAATAGCTACCTACTCGACCTGATGTGGTCTTCCTCAACAATCTTTTTCCTTCAAAGAAGATAATTACGCAAGACCGTTCCTCACTGACGACATAAACGAAACACCAGGCTTAAGGGAGTTGAACCAGTAAAGGCAGGGTCCGTCACGATTGATCTTGAAAACAAACGTCAAAAATTTGGTGCCATTTTAACGATCAAAAGTCTATAAATGCGCAAACTTTCGGGTATCCACGGGCATCTGACGTTCATCCAAATTCTAGTACGAATCGTTTTCCTTTTCAAAATGAATTACGAAACGTACCTTCTCGTAGAGTACAAAATGTTAACCCTTTGTCTATAAACCAACAAATTGACACCAGAAAGTTGAGTATAACGCAAGGTTCTTTGGGGGATTTATAGGGGGTTGTTTGTTGAAACGGCGACTTCATTAAGCCCTGTGGTCTCACCTATTCATCGAATACACAATGTCGGAGCGAGAAACACAACACAAATATGTGCAATGAAACCAGAAACAAGTACAAAAGGCAATTAAAGGAAAGATTCATTCGAGAGGGGTCTTTATCTGAAGGAGCATTTACTTAATGTTCCTTCTCTTATGGGGGTGTCTATTCGAGGTGGTATATGAAAGGGGGCGTCAACCTAAACCATATATCAACAAAAAGACCCGTGCTCACAATTCTAAAGCTGTTGATGACCTGCAACAAATTTTGTGAACTATTTCACTTCTTTATCGTGCGTTCGAGACCATTTCCAGCACCAAAACAAGCATGTATGCACCGACAGTAAAATGATATCAGCAAATTGTACCAAAACAACATCACAATATTTCCCTACCATCAAGACCACCACAGTACGTCTAGAGTAATAAACTGGTTATGTCAATTTCATCCATTCTCATCACGCAGGTCAGGATACCACCATCTCTCTCTGTTCAAAACGTCTCACCAACTAACAATTTTCCAATAAAACTAACGTTTTCACAATATTCACTGGAAGTTAGTGAAAAAACCCGAAACTAACACATGCCGGCTGTTTCCAGCAAAACCTTTATTCATATCCACAAACCTACGACTTATTTTCTTCGATTGACCTTTCACAGCTACTCCACATTATCTATTTTTTCTTGTGGACTCAAATTTGGTCCTGCTGAACTCTGCGGTTCAATTTAAGTGACACCGCTTCTGTCCTACTATCTCCTAATATCTGCCAATCTTGATCGTATGTCGATCACGGATGCTACAAACTACGGATTCCCATTTAAGTCTTAGTCCAACATTTTCCACTTTATCAAAGGCATATTTGAATGATCAACAATGAAATTCGTGTCTCAAAAATTAACACTGAAAATCAGCCCCGAAAAAGCTTGGGAATGCACGAAGAAGTGTTTTGTTAGAAATTAAAACAAAACCCTATTTAGGAATTTATCTTTGGAAAACCTAAGATTAAACAATTTTCCTTTCCTAATCTAAATGTATCCTTTACGTAATTGGTAAAGCTCTTAAGGCAAGGCCCATCACTAAATTCAAACCAAAGTGTTTTCGTTCAATTCACCACAGCGACTCCCATATCTTCTATCTTCAATAAATTGACATCAAACGAGTGAGTAACCAATGGCCATTTAGAAAAAAATACATTGATATTTGCAAGCAATGACACACGTAAAAAGGCGATTTCAAATCGAGTCTTGTTTCCCGTAAAGGTAAAAGCACGTGCCAGAAATCAGCCGTCGGAAGTCTCCCAATTTACTTTCAGTTTTATATCAAACGCGGACCTTTACCTGGATAACATTCACGAGTAACGTCGGTGGTAAACAATCCGACAGGCATGTGTCTTTTCAATATACAGAATTAACGACTGACAACGACGACGACTATGATAATAACAACGAATAGAGCGACTATGGTAGATACACGATGATGACAGATTATGTTGCATGCTCTAGTACTGATGAGTACGCTTTCATAAAAATTAAACAATCTGCCGTTCAATTGCCAAAAAGAAAGAGAAGTTCATAATAAGAAAAATACAGCGGAAAAGGGCTTAATAATGCTATTGTCTATTAAGTATACGCTGGAAGTTTATTGCAAGCTACATTAAGCATGTCTGCTAGACAGGAATTTACTAACAATGGCAAAATAGCCAATACCCGACCCGACAAGATATCAATTCTAAAACCATTACTGCACTTGATAGGCTCTTCCATGTCCCTCCCCATGTGGTGCAAAAATTAGTTCTTGTGATGTGAGCAGTTTACACACATTGCACAACCCGATGTTTAACAGGATTACACCTCGAGACACAACAAACCGACTGTCATTTTATGTAAATTTAGAGCCTATTTCTTTTTGATATTTATTTTATTTCAGGTTAAGCACACTAATTCCATGTAATGAAATATAGCTTCTTTTGAACCCAACTTGGCAATGCTCATGGTGGCATATCCAATATCAGTGCCACACTGCCCACATTAAAGAACTGGGGTCCCGTTATCAATCATAACTGTTTTGGTCAGATAACATTTGGTCAAGATTTTCCTCCTCTCCTTGGGTTAGGGCCTACTAACATGAAGTGAGCTGGCCCATCTAAGTGAGCTGGCCCATCTAAGTGAGCTGGCTCACTCTGGTGGTATGGATAGTCTCTTTTTTGTGTTTTCAGAACATGGTTATCTATGTTTTGGCGCCAAGATCTTATCGTCAGCCATTGTCAATTGAGTGATGATAGAATGGTTTGGCACCCAATTTTTTGCACATGCATATAGATGTAATTTTTAGCCCACCTCAGTGAGCCAGCCCAACTGACCGCGTTTACATGGCTAATTCTTATCCCACCTATCGCAGATCCCACCTGACATGGATCCAACCTGATGCAGATCCCACCTGATGCGGATCCCACTGACGTTTCTCACAGATTTCACCTAAGTGGACTGGCCCACTGTTCACTTAGATGCAAAGATAAAATTTTACATGATTATTAAGAACATGCAGATTACCCTGGGTGAGCCAGCCCACCTCATACAGACAGGCCCTTAGCTGATCTGAATTAACGATTATATTGAAGAAGCATTTACACGAGCTTCATTAAAACTGATGACAATGCCAATTTATGTTTAGTGTTAGAGTATATTCAGAGGTAACTGCTACTTGACGAGTGATGAGGTCTTTACATCCAAACAACATTCTTGTAGCAAATGTGCTGACATCATAGACATAGGAGTCACGGGGAAACTGACCCCACTTTTCCAACAAGTTAAAAAGCGCCCCCTTTTCACAGTAAAACAAAAAATAACCCCTTTTGTAGAAAATGTCCTGTTGCAAAAGAACTACTTTTTTTTAAAATGTCTGTTTAGATTTCCCAATTTACTATAAAATTGCCCATCAGGCCTGCAGAGAGAAAAAGGAACCATGAAAGTGTGACACCCAGAAATTGCAATTAAATGTAATAGCTCCTGACAACAGCTGTAATTGGAATGGTAAAAGTGATGCATGTAGCCTCATCTTTTGTTGTGCACAGATCTCACTGCCTGCATATATCTCTGGCCCAGGTCATTCAATGATTTTCATCATCCAAAATGGCTGCCTCAAGCTCTTGTCTCGTCTTCTTACTGTTCTACTTCTGTGTAATTCATATAACTGCACTGTTCTTCACATTCTCTCAGATGCTTTTTTATTTGTGGCTTGTATGGTGTACTGTCCCTTTGAGATTCTATGATGTACCCACATTTAAGAGGCTTCTATCTTGAATTTGAGACCACTCCAAATATCCATCAACACATATAAGATAAATTGGAAGGAGTGCTACCAACTCCAAGTAATTTTCAGCACAAGAAATCAAGGTGTGGTCACATAGGGAGGAGCAGGGTCACTTTTTAGATTAGCAATTGGATAATAGGGGGAGGAGACTGCAGTAAATGTAGAAAGCCAGACACTTTGCAAAAGTTGGAAATGTATGAAAGTAAAATACTCTCAATTTCTCAGTTCTTGCCTGACTAGAAAGCAGCCCATGCAAATTACGAAGCATGTCATATTGTCATTAAATTGGCCAGAAAATGGCATAACCATCACAATACAGGAAAGCTCTTGTAGAGGGTTAATTGATGATGATAACTTGATAAAATCCTTTAAAAACACAGGTGTCAATCCTCGAAATGACCATGTGATTGAAAGCTATCACATAAAATTAACTCTACAGCAATAAAATTTGTACTTTCAACAAATTAACTATATCATCCGTATAAAGCTTAACATCCAGTGTGTTAGTAGATGGATGTCAGTGACATAAGGAGATACACTAAGTACATAAAAGTAAATTGACACCAATGAAACAAGGAAAAACACCAAGTGACCACACCCAATGTCACATTCACCACAAACAATCTCTCATTGAAAGACTAGGTGTACACCTGGGGCAATTTAGCATTAGGAATAACAAAATACATGCCGTGAATCCTTTTGGCTAAAATGTTCTAAAATCATACATTCATGTTTGATGCAACCCCAATCATGTGCCATCAAAAAAATATCGAAGTATCAACCTCAAACAGTTCTTAAAGGTTTCATCTGAAAATCGAACTGGACTATGATTACAACAAACTATGAAGTCACTACAACTTAAATCCAGTCCTTTCACCCTTTTTTCAGTGTTCAATTTCTTAATGCTGTATTTCTAAACTGGTTTTCAATTTATTGGCAACTGAAAGAAATGACATGCACATGCTGAACCGTCATAACTCCTATAGATCAAGCTAAAGATGCTACAGTTAAATTCCATGCAAGACCAAAAACAAATGGGTGGTGGCAGTTATCCTAGATTCTGCAGCATTGTGCCAAAAGTGCCAGAAGCTTAATTTTGTGTTAGCAGACGAGCAATACATGGATGCCTGTAGCATAGCTAATCCAAGGACTGTCACCTGTAATGTTAGGTAGCCCGTTACCATGCAACTTCCATCACACTTTCAGTACGTTTTGAACACGAATTTGTAAACTCAGTTGGACAACTAGTTTAATGCCTCGGTCACTGAGGCAGCAACTACAACTGAGATAACATACACCATATAACTGTGTAAACACATACATTGAGCATATTGTGAACAGCATAAAATGAATTTTAACGTAAAGTTAACCAAACACCGGAACAGAAAACATAGTTATCAATGAGCATGTCTTTCAACTCCAAAAATGTGTTCACTAAAGACTTTTGGTAGCTATTCTTGAGAAACATTTTTAAACACTCTTTTCGAGGTACAAAACATGAAAATCACTTGAAAATTTGCGACATTGCGCTAAAATCATACTTAAAAGCTTTTTTCGTCTGACACTCCTCAGAGTATGAAACAT
>JANTCA010010480.1:0-27509 GCA_024741275.1 Chironex yamaguchii | reverse complement strand
AGCGGTGGGTAAGGGGAAATTCATTAATTTTTCTGTGTTTCGGCTTAAGCCTTCATCAGTGTCAGATATATGTAATAAGTCTGAGGATTGCAAGTTCGAGCCCGGTCGGCTCCCACTTGGTACAGCTATTGTGGTAATGCCCACTCTTGACAAATATATAAAAAGCACTGTGTCTGTTGAGGCATTACCATTAATTTTTTTTTTGTTTTGACTTTCACCTCTGCAGTGCCCCATAATTTTGTAATGGTAGGAGATACATTAATACCTATGCTTTAATGCTATATGTATATTCATATATATACCCCCTTCCATCTATAAAACCAGTTAACTGAGACGCCTGACAAGAGATTTTAGTTCTGACGTGAATGCCAAGTTGCCTGATGAATTTAAAACGCTAATAATGTATTGTAGGAAGTAATTATTTTCTTCAACTAGCAACACATACAGACACCAAAGACAGTTTTCTGTCCAATTTTCATGGGATTCACGAAGACTCTGGCAAAATTCAAACCACAATGCTAGCAAGGAGGCAGAGAGAAAAGTACAAGGTTAGCACCAGTTGTTTATACAGCATTTGCTTGTAAATTTGATCCAAGTATATTTTTATTGAAAGCTGTGGTTATGTGACAGGCGCATACATATTCTTTGTACAGTAAAAGGTTTCTGCATTTCTTTGCAAGTAACACTTCATAGTCTATATCTACATAGTACAACTAAAGACCTTCATATCAATGTGACCACACCTTGTGATTACATGTGCCAGAAATTGTATGGAAGTAGTGACTCTCACACTTAATATTACATGTTCGGACATAGATTTGAAACATGAAACTTGGATTTAAGGTCCCTGAATATTGATATGCTTTTGCCAAAATATGGACATTGATAAGACAAAGTAAGAGTTCTCTTTCTTGCACTTCTGGTACTCTGAAACCATGTTTTCTCCAAAATTTAAAGAATATATAGGATATGATTAAGACCACATACATAGTGCACCAGGCTACACCTGGAGTTTAAAGGAGAAGCTTTGTTTCACTCAACAGTAGCATGGCTCAATGCAGCATGTGAACCAATTTTTTGACCATAGACACTGGTTTTGTGTCAGTAGCATGGATTTCGGATGTCTGTAATTACATGTCATCATGATTGAAACAGGTAGTGCTGGATGCATGACATCATTCAAATACAGGCATAAATAGCAATAGATAGGTAACTTTTAATTAAATGTTTTACTAAGATGATACATAATTGAGCTATGCGTTTTTTTGTGTTTAGGATCTTCTGACGGTATTTCCTTTGCTGCACTAATACAAGCGTATAACTCCTGGGTGATGAACATAAGTCAATCCACCAACATACTACAATGCAACGAGCAAAAAGTCAAAATGAGCCAGTACTACTTTGAAACAGATAAAGACCCTGATTATGTCCAAACTATTGGTGATGGGGGCAATATTGAGGATGTAAGTCCTACTTTTATATTGTTATCTATATAATCACCAGTTACCTTTTGCAGTATTGTAATTAATGTCAGATATTCCACAGTTAGACACAGAGCTCACTGCTTGGACAAGGTGCTTGACAGTATTTTAAAGTATTGGTTACATGAAGATACTGGCCACAAGGTTAATTGCTAGTGAGATGAAAGGAATCTGATATTTGTAGTACTTGGCTATTAAATTCAATCATGAAAATGGATTTAGAAATAAAGGGCATGACCTACTATCACAATAGAGAAATAACGACTATGGTTGTCTTTACTCAATAATAATTGGCCACTTGATATCATGGATACTCATCTATTCACATGGTAGCAACCATGACTCTTAGATGCCTGCACAGGCACATACATAATTTGAGTCTTGTCTGCAGAGCCAACCTGTAGTTTATACTGCAGATTAGTGCATGCAGAACTAATTTGCAGTTCTTGAACATGAGTGACGTAACCAAGCTGAAGAAATTGTTTGAACAAGACTGGATGCCCATGATCTAAGCCATGATGTTTTGTGGTATTGTGCTAGCTCAGCCATCGGATGGCGTCTTAACAGTTTCGTCATACCCAATATCCCATGCATGGCTTGGGTTGACCCATGGCATTTGGTTGTCAGTCACTTGTCAAAGATGCCACAAGGTGGATTCGAATCCAGAACCATCTAATCAAAGAGCAAGCATTCTTACCACTTGGCCACTGGCCAATAGTGTCGTTATTCATATTGTTATCATTAGGGAAATTATTCATCTCAGAATAAAAATATGAAAATAAATCACTTTTAAATATCACTAAAACTGTGATATATCTATGCACTGTGTTTTCCTTCTGTCCACTTTTACCCAGGAAATACTAAAGGAAAACACTTTTGTGGCAAATATGAAAGACTTAAAAAATGCTGTTCAGAGCAAGCCACAACCAGCAAAGCAATTTCGGATAGGATGCCACTTTGACCTTGAAAACAAAGAATCACCTTGCCACAACAAGAATTGCATAGAAGATGAAGAAAGCCTTGTATGTATTCATCAAGTTCTGGACTACTGCAGGAAATATGAAGATCGTGGCTGCGTAATTATGAAACCTCACTTGCTCAACAAACGTACAAAAGAGGAACTTGAAATGTTACAGAATAATACAGCATGGGATGGGTGATATGAATTGATTGATTATAGATTGATACTCTAGGTTTTCTTTAAGACAAATGTACTCCCTAATCATTTCGTATTTGATACTGGGTTTATTATGTAATTTGTTTTGCATTAAAAATTGAATATCACAGTTGGATCAAAAAGACTTTTAACAAAAGAACTGTAATGGCGTGGATAACTGGCATCAAAATTTCATGGCATAAAGATCAAAATGGTATCATGGACAGAAACTGATAAGCACAGAGAGCTGAAATGAAAGTGGATGTAGTGAGCAGATAAACTCCTGATTTAAGTAGCCGTTTTGATTCTTAAGTAATTGAGTGGAAAATCCTTAACTTCCTACACTTTGCCTTGGATGTCTATTTTTTATGTGTAAGTATCTGATTGTGTGGCATTGTGAATGTATTTTCGATCATAAAGTGTGCATAATTTGTGCATTAATTCTATATAGTGAACTACATAGAAATATAACAAATAATGTTAAGGCTTTGTAAAATCTATCCAGACTTTCAAAATTGCCTTAGTTTTTTTCAGTCTTTAACAAACAAGGCATGCTTTAGACAGTCAAGCGATATCCAACACTGGTAAGGCTCTAGTTGCAGATTGAATCCATTTCTCCACCTCAAGGTCAGCTGAGTTGTTGGCAGTGACAGTGCTGCCTAGGTAGGTGAACGACTGGGTTGTCTGCAGAGCTTCACCATGGACTGTGATGCTCTGTGGATCATCATTGGCAGCTGTCTGTCATGGATTGGCAAAGGAGTTCTGTCTTAAATATGTTGATTTTCAGTCCCAGCTCATCAGCAGCACCTGTATATCGGTCAACGATGATCTGCATGTCCTCTGAGCTGTCAACAAATACCACATACAGGGCTCTGTGTTGCTCTGCAGCCTTCTCTTGAAGTTGTCATACTGTAAAGATCATGTCCATGGCTGACTGTCCAGCTCAAAATCCACTTTGACTCTCAGAATGAGCTTCATCTTCAATTTTCTGTAGTCTACTTGGGATAATCTTAGCCAATTTTTTCCCTGGAGTGGTGAGCAGAAAGATCCCTCGGTTGATAAAAGAACAGAATCTTGATTTGTAAAAGGGCAATTCTTCCTTCCTAATCTTTACTTTTACAAGTGCCAGTTGTGCAGGACACAAGGAGCAAAAGCATCTCTTAAGGATACTCGGACTAATGCAAAATTGGAGGCTATTCATATAAGGCAAGCTGGCCTAATGGATATGGCTGGCACACTTAACAGAGATGGATTTTGTGTTCTATGAAGATTTTTCATCCCACTTGACTAGGATAAAATGATTACTACATCATGTGATTCAGCATGGGAAATTTTACGTTCATAATGGTATTGTGGAGAGCTTCATCCTTCCTGACCTGGATGGAGTGTTCATATGGGCAATTTTCATCCTGCTTAGGTGTGTTTTGTGTACAAGCAAGTGAGATTCTGGAATATCAGTATGGCCTGCTTTCCATATAGATAAATTTATTTGAAATGCGATTCTATTACACGAAGCAAGATCTCGGCTAAGCCAAGCAGTCCAGTTAACTGGACCAGCCAACTGCCAATGAAGAACCCCCTAAGTATGGAAGATAATAATACTTTAATGACTGTCCACATAGGGCAAGAACAGATAACACCAAATTAGACAACTTTATAGTCATTAATAGATATTTTTGCTTCACAAAGTGTGAGGAGTACAAACTACAAAATCAATAACATCAAACTGTAATTCATAATTTTAAGTCACCAACTCGCTTCTTTTTTATGGACGAGCCAAATTTTTTCTTCTGTCCCAATGTGCTCTGTATGTGAGTTCTTGCTTCATCTTGAAGCCGTGCAAAAACTGCAGAACTTGACTTCAAATGCTTGTCAGCATCCTTTTTACTCTTTACTATTGTGGTTCTCCTACTTTTACTTAAAGATTTTAAAAGTTCTTCTTTATTTCTCTTGTCACCAGAAAGCTTTCCTGTGGCCTCTAATTTTTTCCTCTTCTCTTCACCTTGCTTTCTCTTGTAAGTTTTCTTCATCCTACGTTCTCTCTTTCTATCAGTAATTGTCTTTTCAGTTGCTCCTTTTGTTTCTGTTTTCGCTTTATTGAACACTTCTTCTGGGGCAAGTTGATTTGTCTCACTGGTAAACACAGGAGCAACTTCCTCTACTTGAATCGATGGGACATTAGTGATAATCTGAAGATCTTCTTTTGCCTAAAAAATTAATAAAGAGATTACAAAGAACTTATCTCGTACATTATTTCCTGAAGTAACTAGTTGAGCTAAATTTCTCTTTGTGCCATCTGACAAAAATATATAACCAGTATGTTCAAGTTGATCCATGGTTTGATTTTGCAAAAGACCCAGAAGCACGTATTCAACTCTAAAAAGTTCATACTCTGCTCTCTTTTGCTAGATATGGATGATAATGCTAGCATGAACAGTGTGCTACTACATCAATCATTCTGGGAACCAATGGCAATGTACAGAATCGAAGCAATTGGAAAATGAACAGTTACCACATATACTAATGCTGCAATGTCATTGCCAATCAACGACAGATGAATCATTACATCCATTGACTAAAAAACAAATACCTGACAAATAAAAGTAAAAGCACATTAAAGATTACACTATGCAGAAGGGGTGCTAGGATTAAACACCTTACCGGTTTGGGTGTAAAATGGTAATTTGCTAAGGCATCCAATTTATGAAAAAGTCGTTTCAACATCCCTTTAATTACCACATGCTCTTCTTTTTCTTTCTCTTCCTCTGTCTCTGCAGTCTTTTCATAAAAATATAATGAAAGCTAGAAACCAAATACTGTTCTGGATTAAAAGAGACACCTAATGGCAATAGGGAGGCCTTTCAAACGAGATGGAGTTCGTTGAAAAACATTTACTTCCTATGAGGGGAAAATACTAAGGTCGGTAAAGTTCCAGCAACATGAGGCTGACAGGAAATACTATCTCAATTCAAATGACTGTCAGAAATAGAAAAAACCAGCTAAAAGTATTTATCAGTTTTTATTATCAAATAATGATATGCTGAGTAAATAGGTCCAAAGGCAAAAAAACCAGAACAAAACTGGCTTCTCCAGAGTATAGGAAAATCAACACGAGTTCAAACAAGTAGCCTTTGCAAAATTTCTGGTTCAAAGTCTATTCAAAGTCATGAATACAATTGTCTTTCAAAGCAGCTATTTATTTCCAGTCCATTCTAATTTCTCGTCATTATTTTAACTCCTATGCTCTCTTTTTATGTACACTCAATTGCTGTGTGTTATGCAGACAAATTGTGTACAAGGAAGTCTGCCCCATTTCAAATAACAAATAATTGCAATTTAATTAGTGAGGACATGTGTTAATTTTCAGTGCAGGATTTTGTGCCTTAGATTAGTAAATCTAGTTAAAGACTGTGTTACCAAAACATGGCCTTGGTCATACAACACAGCAGTTGAAAGACACAAAGCTGACGGTCAAGAATTGGGTTTTAGTGTGAAGACAGATTATGAGCTACATAGGAAGCAATTAAAGATCTAGTAATAAGAGTTTGAATAAATATTTCTTTGAGTTTCAAAGCCAAGAAGCTCTGTAGCTAACCCTTGAAAAGTGTAACAAAGAAGAAAAAAAAAACAACTTTACATTGATCATGCCCAAAGGCTAATGAACCTGGACCACTGTCAACTAATTACTCATTGAATATATTTGAACAAGGTACAAGTTAGAAAGAATATAATGCACTTTATACACACAGCAATACAGAACAAAACTCTGCCGAAAAGTGCATTTGTCATTGCAAGGGTAGCCAGCTGCACGACCAAACCTGAAGTATTCCCAAATAAGCACTACTCAACTAGCCTTGTGACATGGAAAGTACCGTCTGGCATCAAAATGGTAGTATTTTTATGCAGAGGCTGCTCAGTACTACCGGATTGACTGAGTAGTTGCTACTACTACATGGGTACACCTGACAAGCTAGAGGACTTAAATACAAGCTGGAAAGCATGTTTCAACATAGCTTGTTACAAGTACAATAACCTAATTTAAAGACATGCAAATAGTGAAGACATGTAGATAAGTATGATACACAAAGCTATTACATGTTTGCATGTACTGACATAAAGTAATCTTAGGTATGGTTTAGCAACATAGTTAATCACTGCAAAAATCACGTAGACATATAACAATAGCTTCAGACCTACAATAGGACAAGCTTACTGACGTCAATGTCTAACATGATGTTAGTAAGCTAGTTGCATCACAGACTGTGTAGCAATTTATGCTGAGGCAAGTAAACAACATATGCAAAATGTAGAATGTTGTAAGCTAACATATTATAATGTGTGTTGCAACTGAGTATTGAGTAAGCTAACTATAAGATAAACAATAATGACACAGTAACGACATAATAAATATAATATAATAGAATAGGATACAAATATCATATTGTCAAATCAGCATAACTGATGGGACTTTGGAAAGGCCTGTAACTATAGAAACAAACAATATTTCCTCAATTGTCAGACTGAAAACCATCTAGCTCATCAGAAGTGATGACATACTTACAGCTGTTGTTTTAAGGTACTCTTTCTCATAAATTTCAGCCAAACTTAATTTGCTCTTTTCTTCATCCAAAGGACCTTGTTTCTTTAAGTCATGGGTCTCAATGGACATTTTTTCTTTCCTTACCACATCATCCCAAGCCTGTGAATGGAATATAGACAAGTTTCATTCAACTCCAAATTTCAAACTATAAATAATATACTAGCAGATTAGTTTTAAGACCTAAATGCCTCTGAGTAACAAAAAACAGAAGCCTGTAGGACAGGTCTATGGAGATATTCCTGTCAATGTGGAATCTAAGAGACGGTAGCTTTTTTATATGATGTACATTCTGTCAAAAATAGTCAGTCAGGGCGCTTTAAGGTCAGTAACATTACTGCAGGTATAAAAAAAGTCCTTAAGGGTCATGAGGAGGTTGACTTAACATAACATCCTTCATACTAAGGGAATATGAAATGACATATAAACACTGTTTATGTATAGACAGGAGCTTTATCACGACATGAGTCGTATGCTTTTTATGAGATACATTTCGAGAGACACTTGTCCCATCTTCAGGATACTAGAAATGATCTGGTCCAGCTACTTTGTTCTTCCTCAGTGTGGACGTCTGTGGTGACAGGAATCAAGATGTCCTGAGATTTGGCACCATAGCTGTGTTGTGTTTGTTGTGGTTCTTTTACTAGAGCTAGAAGCCATACTTCTGGAAGACTGTACGATATGCTGTTGATACGATTGCTGTGTTGTAGGGAGTGGAAGGTTTCTTTAACTTTTCTTGTTGTTGTGTTGGTCTCGTTGTTTCTAATTTTCTTGTTTGCCCAGGCAAAATACAAACTAAATTGTAAGGACTGTCATGCTACCTATAAACGATGGCTCACGAATGGGACAATGTAGTGAAGATACTTGAAAGCGTGTACAGCAGTAACTTAAATGACCAGGAAAGAAAGCTTGCTTTTTGTTTAGAAAACAACTTTCTGAAACTTATCAGTACTTAACATCCATGAGCATGTTCTATGTTATTAATCAGATATAAATATGGTAACACAACAGCAAATATGGGATATCTAACTTCACATTTATATACCAGAATAAAATTTTCATTCTTACAGTGGAAAAATGGCAATTTGACAAGTGGTCAGTTTACACCAATATGTACTTGTGGATTTAAAAGTTTTAACTTAGGAAAAGAAAAAAAAATTGTCATAAAGAACTATGCATGTATAATTTGATTGGCAATGTATACTGACTACTTGTCATATCATTATCAATTAATCACTGACAAACCTGATCTTTCACTCGTTGTTTTATTATATCCTCAAGTTTGTTTGTAGTTTCCTCTGTTACAGCAGGTCCTGCAGAGTTGCACAGAAAAACATATTAAGGTTAATGAACATAAAACAGTCAAATAATTCATAACACAACTTAATTTGACAAAAAGGCAGTTTAAGCTACAGAGCATGTCTCTTCTATATAACAAAGTTATACAGCCACCTCAAATCCTGTTCAGCTTAGTTTCATTTAATTTCTAACTTCCACTTTTAAATTTCACTACAAAATTGTTTAAACTAACAAATACATTACAATTATTTGCTACAAACAGATGATACAAACAGAAATTTGTAATTAATTATAAAACAAAATTACACCAACAAATTGTAATTATATACTCATTTTATCAAAAATATACTTAGCATCTAAACTTATTATGTAAATATACTCCTGGGGGAACCCTAACTATGAGTCAGTGACAAAGCAAATGTACTGTTTGAAAGAATAGTAATCGCTAGAAAGCAACTGGTCTTCCTTTAAACTATGGTCTTTCACGAGGCAACCAGCAACTTGCGACATTGTAGTAAGCATCTTGCATTACCTGGCATTGTTAGTTTATTATAGATATAGATCTGCAAATAGATTAACAACAGCACAACTCACAGACTACTTCTAGACATTCCAATTATGCTCTGTATCAGCAGTCAAAGAACTGATACTTGAATCTGTATGTTGATGGAATGTCAAATGTTACACAAATCAACATCAAGTTGTCTTAATGTTCATAAATGATAACGTATGGTGGTCAAGTTCCTATTAATACCATCATAGACGAGAGATATCAGTGTGGAGCGAACAAAATAACCTACAATGCCAATGCTACTTGTTTTAAAACTAATGAAATACATATTCATATCAAATCAGCCAATCAAAAGTTGATTTTACAACAGTTAGGATCAAGAAGAATAACAATGTTGCCATGCTGTAATACTCTGGATGCAAGCAAGGTTGTGGTTTATTGCTTTAGGGTAATGGTCATAGCATACGAGTTAAAAGGAGTTTTAGGTAGATGGCAAAGGTCATTCATATTTGTCATTCATATCATGACAAAGGTAATCACACAACTCACCACCCACTGATGTATGACTGAACTCCAAATGCTCTTCTAATAAGCTGTTTATAGGCCTTGATAATCCTACAGCTTCTCCTTTTTCTTGCCATGGCTTGGCATCTAAATTTGCATGTTCCAACTCTTTGATTTTTTCTTGTATCTAAAACACACATGGGATGTGACACCACAATATATTCTTTATTTTACATGGGCAGTTGATGCTGGCAACAGCAAAAATAAGAATTGGCACGACCTTACAGAATTAAAAGTTTTTCTATGATAAGTGAAACATTTCCTAGCAGTCATCAAAATATCAAGCAATAAACATTATACAAGGCCTGCTTTTACAAGAACTTTATACCCTTATAACAATGCTGAAATAAAGAGAGTTCTGAACACAGCAGGATGGCTTGTTATCTATTGATTTTGTTCTTGATAATGATGGAATAATCTACCAAATAGAACATGCAAGGCACAACTTATGTTTCCCACATCCTCCCAAACTGTATCATGTTCCAAAGATTTTGCTGATGTTTAAAAATAATCTACTTGTTCAGAAAGTGTCCAAGGTAGAGATGATAAAATATAGTAGATGCATCCATGGAGGCTGCGGAAGCACTCTGAGAGTATACCATGCTACCTACTTCAGCTGATCTATCTTAGTGACACTGGTTAATATACACAAGTCTGGAGAAAGTTGAGTAGTACTTAATTGACATAGCAATCCATAATTTTCATTCCTACTGTGAATTGTTTTCTTAAAGATGGTAATGGTTGTGAAAGGTTTGACATTTTAGACAACAGAATATAACATGTCATTGATATACATATGTCATGTCATGTCATGAAAGTGCATTGTAAGTATATTTTTTAAATATTCTATAAATGATTGTATATCCAAAATTATTTATGCAGAATTTCTGAAGAACCTGGAAGTTGCAGGCAAAAGAGACAAGAAAAATCCAAATCTTCTTGGAATAATAGTCACCAAAGTTTACCAAAATGTTGACCTGGAATCAACAAAAATAAACATTTGGACATTGCATCATGATGCAAAAGTGAGTCAGTCACACCTTATAACAGGAAATAAATGCTAAATAAATTAATAATGAGAGTTCTGATTATGATAATGATGGTGGTGGTGGTGATGATGATGATGATGATGATGATGATGATAATAAAGATGATTATTACTCATTGTGTGACTGCAGTGGGCTGATTACCTTGGCCTGATCCTTTTCATAACGTGATAATTCTCCAATCTCTTCATCTTCCTTATCATTTTCCTCATCCTCGTTATCTTCTTCCTCATAACTTTCTGATTCTTCATCTGCTACTACCTCTTCCTCACTTGCAACATCTTCAAAGTTAGATTTCAGTTCACCCCCCTCAACAATTTGTCCACTATACTCTGGTTCTTTTCTTTTCCTCTTCTTGACTGGTACATCATCAGGGGGGTCAAAAAAGTCATCATACATCAGATTTCTTTCTTCTACATTCCTATGATAAAACAATAAGCAATACAGACTAAAGAACTTCACAGTGATAAGTTCTCGCCTTTTTATCACAAACCTAGTTGTAACCATTCCTGGTTGCAAGGAACACAAAGCTGCTTTAATCACGGGCCAATCATGTCCACTAGAGGCTGTACCCTTAAGTTCAAACCACTACACAAGGGTTGATTTCTTATGGTGTGCTATATCTCCTTGACATTTGTACCATAAAGACAGACAAATTTTAGCTAGGGCAATTGCTAGCCAATAGCTTGGGTTGGGGTGTGGTGGGGTGCTGCCAGACAAAAATGTGGTCTTGGTTTGGTGTTTGTTACCCTTAGATCCCCAGAGTACACATTACAGATTCCACTCACGTTAAAAAATGATATAGCAATGGCCGACCATGCCAACAAGCTAGACCTTTACCCAGGTATGCAATCACAAATTGCAAATTGTCGATCTCTCAGCAATCTTCATGTGTAGTTGAATGAATTGACAAGGGGAATACAGCAGAGTAATAAGGCTTTATTTCTTAATAAAGTAAGAACGTAAAATTCCACAATAAACAAAATAAATGTTTACCCCTCAAATGCCTCTTCTTCATCACTACCAATCTCATTTGGTACATATTCACTGAACAAATCAATTTCTTCTTCACTGTCATTGTTTCCACCTTTGATCGAGTCCTCTAATCCAATTCTATCGACATAGGCGTTCATATCATCAAGTTTGAAAAACCTATCATCCACTTCATGCGACTTTTTCTTCTTTGTAACTTTATTTTCCTTTGGTTTTGTCTCTGCTTCCTCCTTTTCATCTGTTCCACTATCATAAGTTATATCAGCATCAAAAGACTCATCCTCTTCCACTTCTGTGATGTCTACCTGTCCATTACGGTCATCGCCAGTAACTTGTTCCTCAGAATCGGAAATAATTGTGTCGACAGCAAAGTTCCATTCCGCGTTCCCTCTTTTAAGTTCAACACTAAATCTCTCCTTATGGTCGCAAATGTCGGCTATATTACCTCGGCAGCGCTCCAGGCAGTCACTACTCTCAATTTCTATCTGCTGCCACACCTGTTCATCATCCAAATCATTTACTATCAATTCTCTTAGACCATTGCTTCCAACATTTAAATCCTCAGTTGAGGATTTAGCACAATCAAAAATCTCTTTCGTTGATTCAAGTAATGTGTTTGACAAAGGTACGTTCGGTTCAAGAAATAGTTCTAGCTCCTGCATTTGTTCCTTGAAAATATTCAGTTTACACAAAAACGTTTCCATTCTGAATTTATTTCTCGAGTCTCGAGTGTAAAAGACCGTGCAATAACGTGTTTGCTTCAAATAAATTCCTCGTGTGAACATGTGAGATGATATGCTAAATTGTCACACATCCATGCGTAGTTTCTTACAATCATGTAACAAGCACGAAAAAAGGAAAGGGTTGCATAGAAGACGTGAGTTGTTTCTTTAAAGTAATTACTATGACCGCCCGCACATCGCCTTGTAGGCACAACAACACATGTTAGTGCATACACCAACAGGCAAACTCCCGATAACATTAGTTGATGAACGAGGTTAAATACTCTTTTCACAATGTAGCCAAAATGGCCATTTCGTCGACACAAAAGAGCAATGCTTCTTCAAATGCGAGTTTTGCTCCATTTCAATAACGGAACTCTTAATCTCATCAGTGTTTTCAGTCTAGCGCCTTTATTTCAATCGGTTGTAATGCCAATTTCTGCGAGAGTTTTAGGACTAAGGAGATCATTACATCCCAGTAAGTTTTGGGGGGTTCCCACACTTGAAAAAGCAATAAAGAATGAGAATACAGTCTAAGGATAGGTGAGGCTAGATACTCCCGTTAATTTTTCTTCTTGGATTATTCTATATTGTTAGTTAGTAAAAGACCATATAAAGGCTTAACTAAAACTCGAAAAGATTGTTGTCTAGGATTGTTTTTTGTAGATTAGACATGATGTTTTGCCCGATCATTGTCATGTACAGGTCTGGTATCTATAGTTTAAGCGTACTTACCCTCAAACAATAACTTTGTTTCCGATAACTCAGCGATCGACATTTTAAAGTAATATTTATAGTGCTTTTTGCACAGTATGATAACTACGGAAACAAACTAAATGAGCATGGTTATACGCATTTTTATAAGTAATTTCGGTCTCTAAAAATACCTTAAATGAGCACCAAATTTGAGCACTCAAAGTTTACTAGCAATTCCTTAACTTTTACTTAGAGTTTCTTTAAGACAAAACTTAGTTTAATTTTATATATGGTCATAAAAATGTCAGAAGACGTAAACATGAATAATCGAAAACAATTAATGGTTAAACAAGTCACTACAATCCACTAATTATAAAACTTCCTGGTTACTGAAGTTGATTTGATAATTGTTTGTTTTGGACAGTGCATTAACTCATCCCTTACAAGCATATTTCCTGTTAAGTGCATAGGATTTAATTTTCCATAGCAGTTTCCCATAAAGTTCTAAAACTTCGTAAGTTTTTACCTAGCCGAGTACTAACATCCTTATGAAGTACTTCCTCATAAACAAAACTGTGTGTATGTGAAATGTTATTAAAATCTGCGTCGACAAAACCACCCTTTAAATGTGCATTCTTGTGAATACAATAAAATTGCCTTTCCATATTCCCTTTTGAACGGTTTGGCTAAGGAGGAGGAAAAGTGTCAGGTTTGCATTTGTGAGGCTGGGATTTAACATTTCGCTGATTACAATCATGGCTTTAATCCTAATACACAGGACCACGATGTCTACTTTTATAAATTTCTTGGAGTATATCCTTGGTACTAGGGTCTTAAAAGTTAAAAGACGTGAAGACACATTTGATGTCAGTTGTAATGGATATGATAACTCTGAACGAAAAAAATTTATCAAGACAAAAACATATTTTAGCTATTTACAAGGAGAACAATTCATCTTCATTTTATCACTTTAGTAACTTTACATGTAGCAGCTAAAATAGTGATTACTTTCTACCAAATCAATGGCAAATGTTTGTATTCTGTATTTCTCAAGCACATTTGGTTTCTGTAAAAAATTAAGATCAGGGATCACTACCAAGTTTCTTAACAAAATTGGACAATTGATTAATAGAAGTCTCTTACGAGTTTCTTAAACCGTTAGGGAGCTCTTGAACAACCTGTGTGTGTAAATTTTATACCTTTAGACATAACACATTCTAGTGGAAACGTTGAACCCACATACCTGGAGATATCTTTCGGTGTACTTATTGTTTTTAGGACTGAAATATTTTCTTCCGTTCAACACATCTGACGAGTTGAGATTCTTGAATTGTTGACCTTACTAACTAGAGTTTCTTATCAACAGGTTTCTTTATCATCACTTGTATTAGATCAGTTTGTGAGTGAAAATGAGGGAAAAATCAACAGATAACAAAAACTCATAACAAACAGAAAAATAGATAAGAGACCAATGGCTCATTGAAAGGACAACAAAAATTTAAGATCCAGTAGTATATTCTACAATGTCATTTGCCTATGATAGTTAGATTTAATTTGCACTAATACGATCATACTGTGTAGCATGTTTCACTTCTCTGAAGCTGCAGATTTAGCAAAATTAGCATTTATGTCAATTTAGTAATAATTTTGTGTTGTCTATTTTGTATTTGTTTCGGAGAACAATGGCTTCCTGACCTGATTAAATTGATTGCAACGTAGAAAACATGGAGGGGAGTTTTTGTCAACTTTTTTAATCTCAGTTTTTATCAGGAAGGCAGGCTTGAATTTTAACACAAGACTAAAAAGCCTTTTCTCTCCATCCTTTCCTCTTGAATCGCGTTCATTTTTAAGAGACGTTCAGTTGGCCATGGAATTTAACACAACATGCGTTGGCAATGTTATTAAGTTTCGTTACTCTGTACATTGAAAATAAACATTGTTGTATACGTTGTCGTTGTATGAGATATTTACAACGCAAGAATCTGACCGGGTTGGTTTATACACTAGTTTTGATATTGCTTCTATGTTTGCAAAACGTTTTTTGAAGTATGACTTGTTTTATTGTCGAATTTTCAAACCACAATCTAGATGTCGAGAATGTCTATTCACTCGCCAACAATTGGAGAGCGAGCGAAGATTACTTGAGGCTTTGATTATTATTGATTATTGAGACAGATAAGAAATACATATGTACTTATTCAATAATTGGATTTAAACCAAACGGTTATAACCCAGGCTAATTGGATGGTGACATCAAACTTTCTTGATTGCAAACTTTTATTTTACAAATTTATATCAAATTGATGAAAAGCATGAATTGATTTTTTCCTGAGAAATAAACTAACATATAAAAGAAACGCAGGAACTAAGGGTGTAAAGTTATTAAGTCTAAGGAATTTGGAGTATTGCACAAGGTTAATCAGCACTAAAATATTGTAAATTTGTACAATATTCCTTTTGCAGCGCAATATCAAAAATAAAGTATGCACTTTACTTAAAAATCTTATCCTTTCAGAAACACCGCCGTCGACCTAGACTATTTGAGTTTGTTTTTTCGTAAAACTCAAATAACCTCCATCAAAAGAATCAGAATGACTAGGTTTCATTTCATTTTGATGATGAAACCGCTATGACAGGTTAATCTCCAATTAGTTTACAAAGCAACTGTGCCCTTGGTCTTTCCTCGACAAAAAATGTTCAACAAATATGTTATTTGATTTAACCCGCTTATTGCAAGGCAATATCCTTAAGAATTACAAACCCTTAAAATATCGGATCTTCCGGCATCGTCATTGAGCTGGAAAGCAAATATATCCAGACAGAGGATCAACAAGACGTTGAGTGGTTCAAGGACGAGAAAGTTGCACAGCACTAACCCAGATTCAATGCGGAAATACAAGCATTTTGTGGAATTCATGCCAGAAATATTCAAGAACATTAAAGTAGGATAGCAAAGGTCTACAAACGAAGTAATCAAACATCCAAAAGCAATTAAAGAAGACGATATCGTAGACTGTAGATGCATAGGCGTACAATTTTATGTAATATTTTTTCAAACTTTGTCTTGTTTCGACTTAAATTTTGTTGGAAGGATACTGACCTCAAAGGCATAAATTTTTCAGGGCATTAATTACTGCGGTGTAAATTTTTGCGGAACATATTTCTGCCAATTTGCCGAAAATTGCAAAAATCAATTCCGCAAATAAGCTTAAAATTTGATCAATCGCAAAAATATGTTCCACAAAATGTCTCGTTTTCCTACAATTTCAAAAATTAATTCCACAGCTTTCGCCTGCCATGCACGATTCACAAACATTAGTTTCGCAAAACAAGACCCCATTAAACTCATAATCACAAAAATTAGTTTCGCAATAATACCCTGAGAATTTTATGCCCTTAAAATAGACGAAGACTTTCGAGTCTATGCATCTAAAGTGGTATGTCTATTTTTGTTGTCTGGCATCCATTCGTCTTTAGGAGGTAATGGACTGTGGTTTTATGGTTGTTAGTGAACTTGGCAGCGTCTATGGTGGAGTGGACCAGTAGTTGAACTTATGTCTTTGCTGGGCAGATTAACTCTTGTCTTGCTGGTCTTTCTTCTGCTTTTGACACCTCCTATCACTCTGTACCATTCTTTTCATCCCTGCTACGCTCATACTTATCCTTGTGCCACACTTTCACGACTTTCTGTCAGTTGTCACCAAATTGATCTTGCAAAGTCTAATAGGCCGCTGGTCGAATTCTGCTTTACTCTTAATGCTTACCTCATGACGACCATCGTCCATTTTATATACAAGAGCTGCTAAGTCCACGTTGATGCGTAATATAACACGCTTTATTAGTGTCACTACCCTGTACGTCTTGTGTATAAGTGGCATGTTACTCTGTCCTCCAAAGAGCTGTTCAAAATTCCTTAGACACCTTTACAGGAAGCTGTTCAAGACTGGCGTGAATGCGAAAGCAGGACCGAGACGACCGCATGCGTTGTAGTTAAGCTTTTGTGGTCCCAGACACGTTTCATCCGAAGTTCCATGACCAAGGTGACCTTGGCTACCAATATTGGTTACTTCTGCATCGAGGATAGCCTTGTTGGACTTGCAATGTGTGTGTAAATTTGACAGCAAATTGTAACTGTATGTTATTGATGAATATTACCGGGCCAACTTCTACGCCTTTACATAGGACCTTGGTCCTTGCAACGCCGGCATTGAGAAAAGTCCTTGACATGCACGTAAGGCGAGATTAACTCCCTGAGTTTCTATTCGTTATTGAGCGAATAGACGTTCACCTATCAGCAATTTCCATACTTTGCTTCTCCTAAGAAATTTCGCACGGCAATCCAAGTCATTGCCACCGTGGTAAGACGACGATCTTGCAAACCAGAGGTTGTGAGTTCGAATCCGCGTCACCACAAACAAAATACCATTGGTGAGAGAAGGTACGGGAGACAATTCTCAAAAAATCTCATTTCCTGGTAAAATTCACTAACCCTGGCATGGGAATCAACTACGCTCGAGAACAAGTAAGCTACAAAAATATAAACAATGCAAGTCATTACGGTAGGGTAGGAGTCTCTGAACTCCATTCCATTGTTTCCACTTCTGCATTCGTGCCATGCATTATATCTTGTTAATGTGTAGTCTAGGCAAATATTAACACGAAAATAAAAATTGAATAAAAATATAGAAAGTAAGCATGAAGACAGAAATGTAGAACTCCATTTAAAATTCAAAGCTAGAAATTCTTACCATACTTGACTTTAAAATTGTTTACGATTTTGAAATTATTTACTGAAGATCATTAAATACTTTGAGCGATTCTAGCTGTCATGCGAGTATGTATGTTGAGACATTTAAAAACGCGAGTTTGATCCTAAAAGCGGTCGCAAAAAATTTTGCTGTAGCTCAAATTCGTCCGTTATAATTAAGTCATAATACCGAAATACCAAAAAACAACGGAAAAAGGCAACAGACAAGAAGACAAAAAAGGACAACAAAGTAATATGATTATAACCTTTGCCTTAGTTCAGTTATTTCAGCTAAGAACAGGATACAACAGACGTCTAAACTTTTACCAAATCAGTGGTCTTTTTAGGCAGTACGTCTAGTGAGGATTGAGAATCTGCTCTGGTTTCTGTCCAAGATAACTAACCCGTGTCACCCAAGACATAGCCACACAAACAACAGTCTAATGAGGCAAAAACTGCGATAATCAATGTCACTACGATGCAGCGAATGAACAGCAATTGATTTACAGCTCAAAACAAATGCAATGCTTGACTCAATGTGAGTTCATCTAGCTGCATAACCGATACCAGTCTAATTGATCAAATAAAACCATTTGTTGCAGAAAAGCAATGAAGACTAGACTACACCTGCCAAACCTGACGTGTTAGCAAGGGCCAAAAGTGATGTAATTCTTAACAAATCCTATCACCACTACACCAAGCCATGTAAAAAAGTACAAAGCGTAATAAGTAGGAATGAGTAACTTGTAGTTTCAGACAATCATGTACAAGTCGATCTTACCAACAAAATCAGTCATAATTAATAGGATTTTGCGGCCATGTTCTTGCGTCATCCTCTCCACGGAGGCGAGTCTAATGAGGTCATTATGGCAACCAGAGTACACCAGGGAGGTCCAATTCCTACAACAACCGCGTTCAGCCGTCTCAGATTTGCTTGCTGTATAAATTTAACTTCGGGCAAAAACACTTTTCATCTCCGATGTGTCCAGCACAAAATATCAAATAGAAAGAACGCCAACAGTGACAAAGTTCACACCATACAAAAAGGAGATTACTAAAATAAAACAATGAAAATACGAATAGGACAAACCATTAAAAATTATTTACAGGTTCTTGTTACCACAGAATTGTCAAAGGCTGCTGACATGTCAATCACAGAAAGCACTGTCCTAAATGAGTCTGTTTTTACAACTGACACACAACGTCCGGCGGAAATTCACCAAACAACATCCATCCTTTTACGGGTGACTCAAAGTAGAAATACTTAAACAAATATGGTAGGGAACCTGCTACAATGCCTGCATATTTCTTCCAAAAGCTTAATCTAAATCAAAGGACTTTAGCATTTGGGGGGATACCACTGTCTTTTAAAAGAAGGAAAACCGTACAGTAATACATTATCTACCAAACCAACTTTAGAGGTGGTCATGTCGATCATGTGATTGAAGCATGTTACAGGGAATTTAGATGAAAGGCTGAAAAGGGGATAATAAATTGGGTCACAAGAAATAAGAAATAGACCATTTCCTCCAGCAGTTTAAAGTCATCACCCATTAACCCTTGGACGAAAATTAGATTACGAAATTTATCATTATTATAATGACTTTGATGCAGGCAGAGAAAGTAATTCTGAGCCCTACATACTCACGGGTTTAGTACATTAACAACCCGTTTGAATCTACCAGTCAACCGTTGTCTGGTATTACACCGTCATGTGCATCAACGGAACTCATTAGAGGAACTAAATCCAGTTGTTTAGCAAAAAATCTAGACTAGAATAAAATTGATATCACAACGAACTACTATCTGAACTGACTGGAAAGCAATTCGCAGTCAGCAACTCGTGTTCCATGCAAAAACTCCATAGGTTACTTTCCATTTCTAGTTTAAAAGCGCAACCTGGTTGATACCTCGTTCATCCTCTTCCAACTACAACCGACACCATGGAAACATTAAAGGCAACTTGGGATGGTTATCAAATGCAATATAAAAACTATAACCTTGCACCATTTTGGAGAGGAAAAGTATCAGTGCGTGAATGTTTGATTATTAAAAGTTGTCTTGCTCATGAACGACACTTCAACCCTACTATAACTAAAGTTTCAAATCCCACAAATACCCAGGCCCTAAAACTATCACCACACCATCACTAACTATAGATAAAAACATTTTAAATACCAACTACACAAAATGTACAGAATTGAAGTCATTCTGGCCGTACCTAACGCATCACCTTTTAAAGCATTATCACAAATTATAATATTTACATTGATTAGATAATCATTATTCACAAATCATATCAAATTATTCGACGATGAATGAAGTGAACATTCATTCCAAAAGGAACATAACTTACAAGACAAACAGAACAAACAGAACCCTCCCAGGAACTCATTTCATTACGTGTAAACGGTATGCCCTTTCCCGAAAAAGAGGGGGACGCAAGGCAAGTGAACAATTATGAAGGGGATCCCTGTTTCCCATTGTGGTGTTTTCCTTGCCATGTAACAAATCCTAGCCAAGTGCAACTCAGTCCCTCTGTCAAGGCAGATTAGCATTCTACCACAATCCAATATATTGGTTCAGGTATCACTTACCACCCATCCTAAAAATTTAAATACGTTGTCGAGGGGAGAACAAGGGAACAAATAAGCGAACAACAAAAAACTAGGCCATTGCCTGGTCCCAAGTCCAGGACGAGAAAGGGTTGAGAGAGGAGCAGGCGGGGCTCTCTCCCGTACAACCTAGTTCCAGAGATGGCAGCGGTCCTGCAAGCATCATCTGAAAATGCAGTTCGTGGAACGGAGTGACGCAAATTGTCATCACATTATTGGCAGCCGGATTCTGCCCACTGCAAGGAATCTGAAGCTACGCAATAACAAAAAAACAAACAAACAAACGGAAAAAGTACAACGTCCTAAGCAGACGCAAGAATTGATTATGTCACATCAGGTCATCTTGGGTGATATGTCTTTTAACCCGTCCACGTCAACACACCAGAACATGCCACAACCAGCTGAAGTCAAAAAGGGATATAAACCTAATTAATCAACCATAAGGCATTCACGTCGTCCCCAGGTCTCTAAACGGTCACCAAACAAAGCAGTAGTATCTAAACAATGTCATCCGTTTTTCGATTGCTCCCCTAAATCAACTAAACTGTAAGGGAATATACACGTCACGGGGCCAAGAAGTGTTACCTAAATGTTTCTAAGTATTCACCTCGACATTTTATTCACCTAATAGGTTAAGAATTCCCAAGTACAGGTAATGATCCGAGTATCCTGGTGACTAAACCCAACTAACTAATATCGACGTTTGCTTTAAGTAGGATCTCTAGCTTACCTTCAAAGTTTCAGTAAAACCATATACAAATTATTTGCCTTCAAAACGGCCCCTTTTAACATATACAATTGACACAAAATTAGAGCAATTTTTCATATGACTATAAGACTCCAACCGATAAAACATATTTTTAATTCTACTGATAAGCACCACAAACATTATGTCACGGCAACCCTTTAATAACACCAGGGCCGACACAAGTGAATAATAAAAAAACCAGTACTGTACACGAAAGCTTCACTGAGATCAGACTAGATTTCCTGTCATCCGCATTTAAAAAGCACAAAGTTAATCAGGAAAAACGCTCTCACACAGCAAATTCTGCACCATAGATCAGTACGCGAAAATTGGCGCTTATGTGTACTAAGCCAACATGAAGACAATTCAAGGAACGTGCAAAGTTAATCTCGGTAGGCCCCAGGACTATCTATCCCAGACAACCATAGGGGAGACCAAACTCAAGCCGCGCGTTGAGCTGATCCAAAGACATGCTAGTTGGGCGAGCAGCTAAATAACTGGCAAAACATCTGCATAGAAGCAAGGGTTTAGACACAATTACGTGGGTGTTGCTTGTGACTTGTGCGGCAAAGATAAATTACTAAAGCTGCTTACTGCTACACTTGGACGCCTTTCATCTTATCACTGTTGTTCTAACTACCGAACAATGCAAAGCGAAGGAAGAGGTCCTACAAAAACATGTAGCTTAATAATTCCGCTGTGATAATACGCTAAATTAGCGATGGCGTTGAAGCTATCCTGGCGTTGAGGCTATCCTAGGTTCATACAAACAGTAATGACTGGTCTTGACAAGAAGCCCTCCTTTTAATAAATTTCTTCAAAATCAGAGAAGCAATCACAGGTTACTTCGACATCTGAAATGCACCGTTGCGCAGCAAATTGATCACCTGGCGATATACAGGGTTGCAGTAACAGAACCTCAGGCTCCTCAACTAATGGAGCAAAAACTGAAGTAACTAGGTCATAATTAAGACTGTTGCCACGATGTTGAATTAGCATTGTTATCTAAACAAACACGTTTTGAAATCGGCTGCCCGTTGCCAGCCGCCACTGTTCGATCCAAGTCGTCACTTCTATAATGCGTCGGTCGCGGTGAGACGGAATGGGATCGAACTGGTGACGTCAGATCACGTGGAAAGTCGTGCGGTTCCAGCTTGACGTTTACAGACCCAGGTTTGGAACGTGGTACGCCAAGGGATACTCTAGAAAATAGAAACAAGAGAAAACCATAAAATGCTACCAACGGGGACAACTAAAGCACTGAAAATGCGTCGAGTCGGTCAAGCTAGGCATTAGTCTTATGTCCTAAGTACCGAATACTACCATCACGTCAAACTGTACAACAAACCATGGACGTGACATAAATACCTCTTAGTTTAGCTCAACTTGCAAAGAAATTTAGTCAAAATACCCCGCGAGGTATAACTCAAAATGTCACCTAGTAAAATATCGAGAATTTACATCTTCAAAGTTTGGAACGTATATTAGCCTGAATCGAAGAATTTGCGGTTCGCTACGTTTGTGTAACCACAGATGAGAACCAAAACAATGCGGTTAACCGCACAGAATAAGAAACAATTGTATACGGAATATTGGTTAGAGGTCTAGCAACTTGTTTTGTTGACACCCTTAAACGAAATAGGGCAGAGCAAAAAACCGATAAAGGGAATGAGTAATTGTACAAGCCATCTTTTCATGCCCTTGTCACAATATGATCAGCAGTCAATCAACAAGGCTTTGCTTAAAAACAATTTTCTCTTGTTTATCAATCACATTAGCAATATTTGGGGTTGTTCTGTGGGGCCATCATAGACCACCAGGCGGACATAAGCACAATGCACAGCGACGCCAAGTGCTGTTTTTCTTGTTATCTCAATCCTATCACTGCAATCATCTCTTGATAATTTCGTAGACCACACTGAATAACCAAAAGGAGATTATTAGCAACCACTTAGTTTTACAAGGAACGCGTTAAGGAACATGATAGCCATAAAATGTAAAGGTCACGAAAGGCTTAGCTCCTTCAAAACGGTGTAAGTAACCAAACAAAAATCACTTTCCGAGCAAACGAATCCAATGTTTTCGTATGACAAAAGATGAACGAGTTAAACGAGTCACAAATCTACCTATCGCATACTAACTACTACATTGACGAAATTAATAACCTAAAGACCGAAGACATCGAGTGAAATTGTTGTCACAACAATGCTGGGTACGTGACCTGAACAGGCCAACGGCCGCCTGGTACACGAGAATATCAATAATAAGTAAGATTGAGCCCAGTTTCCAACGAAGGACCTGCGCCTTTCAAATATCGACGCGTGTCTTTTGATTCTTGACTTGTCTCTAAATATATATTCCGTATCTCTGGGTTTTTATGTTTTATCGGTCGCAAAGTAAATTTTAACCTTTAACTTACGTATTTTGACATTGTCTCTTGGGCATTGAAAGTGTACAAGGACGCAGCCGTTGTTTTGATGTGGCTGTTGTCTGAGAGTGTCTTTTCTCATACTTACTTTGATTCCTGGGCTTGTAGACAGTGGCAGCCTGCCAGGGGTGTGTGCCCCCAAGCAGATTTTTCAAAGGGCACCAAAGTTTAGAAAGGGCGACAAAAACCGAGTCGGAGTAATATCATTAAGTGAGTCAAGGAAGAATTTGATTCAGCAGAAGTATCATTGAAAAGAACCAGAATAAGAAATAGAAAGACGATGGATGGCGTGCAGGCCAGAGATGATCCAGCTTTGATAGCGTCAGATCTTTGGAAGTGTGAGACATTCTATGTCTGCAGAGTTAGCCTCATCATTAGTCTGATTCTCAGAACATCTCTCTTATTGTGGAAACTTATGTAGCCACAAATGATAACTCAACTTCTTTTTCTTTTCTTTTTGACGTATTGTTTGGGGTTTGCAGGTTTTTCTATCCCCAACATTGTCGAAATTTAAAAGTCGTACAAAGTTGCCAGCCCGCCAATTTCCTTATAAGCTTGGCAACTATGTTTTTCTTACGAAGGGAGCAATTTTCCTACCGTTTTTGTTCCTCTTCTATCATACAATATAAATTATTTTGTTTCTCAAGAAAGGGAGGATGATTCAATCACAGTTGATATAAAAAGGGCACGTTACATCATCGTTTATTTTCATATTCAAACTACACATAAACCTGTGATATTACTTTGTATACTGGATATCAATCATGTTTTAACTCCCACAGACTTGAATTTCCTCCTCCTAGTTATATCTTATCTCTATACGTGAATTATTTACTGATAGGAAAGGATTCATTAATTAACATCCAAGACACAGCTGTGTTTTGCAAACAAAGTGTCCAACACTAATGGATATCACTCATTTGAATGAGTTCTCGTGGCGCTTAAAACGAAGAACATTTATTATATCTAGAAACGTTTTGCCTCAGTTCTCAACAATAGCAGAGGACACACTTGACTTTCCTGGCTGATTTCCAATACAATCTGCTGTTCTTCCAAACTGAATATCAACTTGATATTGACAAGAAAAAAGGAAGTTAGAAAGCCTTTTGATATCCAATGTGACACCAAAAGCACACGAGGTTTATCACCAAGATGATCAGGAGTTGAATGGCGGTTGGTTGACTTGTGTGTTAGGAAGGTGAATATAATAAAGGCAAAACAGATAGACCGCTTGCTAGAAGACCACACGTAGATGTATTATCACAAAATATTCATAACAAACCAAACAGCTACTTATGCACAACATACCGTATATCCTTGAATTAGCCCCTGGGGGCTTTTTTAATTTTGACCTTTTTTGGGCGAGGGCGTATTTGAAGGGGGGCTTATAAAAGAATCCGTGAAATATGCCACTTAAAATTTGTCAAAATTTCTTTCTTTTCATAATACAAAAGACCAAGTTACATATAAAAGCTAGTCTATAATCTGTACGATTGATTTGGTACAATAATTTCTTTCCACTGATTATAAAATTGCCAGGAGTACCAGTACGTTTCAAATTGAATTACAAAGTGACGTTTACAGCTACAGATAATACATATATTACAGACAGTGGTGGCAAAGCTGCTAAAAAACAAAATCCTCTTTAACTTATTGTACATAACGAAGGCAATTTTAAAAGACGTCGTATATTTTAGACAGTAATTCCTTAGACATTTAATTTATCATTGCCAAATTCATGAGTTTTTTTGCAACAACGCCAATGGGTACCTCGGATGGCTAAAATTAACATGTTAGCAGTCGGGGACTTAGTAACAATTTTTAGTTCTAGGTTGGGGGCTTATTCGAGAGGGGCCAACTCGAGGATTTAATGTATGAAAGGTGGGTCAACCCAAAGATTTGACCTCAAAAAAATCAGCCAAAAACAACTGCTCACGCTCAAGCAATCACCACGTGGCCGAAGATTAGGTATGGAATGATCGCTCCGCCAATTTTAATTAACTAGGACCACACCAAGGCAGATCACGGTAAGCCCGCAGTAAGAGTGTACCAATAAACCAATAATTAAAATAAAATTAGGTCAACTATCTGATATCTGACTAAAATAATATTGACTTGGCTCAGCGGAATTACGTGAATTGAGCACGATACAGTCGAATATGACGTAACGGATTCTAGTGCCAGGTCTTTAGTCCGATTCGTCTCAGTTTCGCGAAACAAGGCAACAGCAACAAGTACATTCACATCACAATCAACGATTAAAATTTTATTCAAATTTACACAACTAGCCATAAATCGCGCAAACAACAAAATGTTTTCACGTGTATCCCGTCCGCAAGAAAAGGCTCAGCAATGAAGCAAGAGAGGCAAACAAAAAACGAAATCAACAAAACCAAAACAAAGCAAGAAGAGCATACCTTTGCATGACTGAGGACATATGTTGCTGTTGCTGCTGCTGATGCTGTGCGACAACTCCTAACGGATACTGAATAATTTTCATGCCATCCCCAGCATCAAGTGAGTAATCGCCCATGGCAAAACCAGGTAAAGATGGCGAAAAATTACTACCAATGCCATGAACACCAGGGGTGGAAAGAGAAACAACGGGAGTAGCCATCTCCCCTCCTGGCGTCGTCATGTGGACCAATGGCGTTGATAATGGGGCATTATTTGGTCCCATGTGACCAACCTAAGAAACAAAAGTAAAAACAGAACCAGAACAATAAGAGGAAACGTCATGTTGTAAACAAATTGTGAGAAAACGGCAAATATTTGAAGTAACCAACAGCATAGAAAGTCGAATCAAAATGTATTTCCATCAAATGTTTTAAATGTATAATAGATTCAGGGCCGTAATTACCGGGAGTGCGGGGGCTGAAGCGCCTCCAAGAATTATCGTATGTTTGTTTTCATTTACAATATGTAGTATGTACTGAGCAATCAGGGTTGTTTTGTTTGCAAAAGACAGGATGTTATATGGTCTAGTGGTTTAGTACTTCAGCATTTATCAGGGTAAATTCAATGAAAGTAGGCCCACCAAAATTTTCCCGGCATGTAAAATACTGAAAATCTGATAAGATACCGATGGATTAAAAGTAGTCAGTCCAATAAAACATTACTGATTGCAGAACATCAGTTTAAATCATAAAGTAACAACGAAATATTTAAGGCTTGGCTTACCTGATTTCTCGATGTTGGAATCACAACTTTAAGATTTGGATGACCTTTCTGTTGGGCCAACATCTTCGGGCTTTGGGCAGGTATCGGCGGTGATGGTGAATGCATATTTGGCATACCTTAAGTATAAAAAGAAAAAGGCATGAGACCAAAGTGTGGAGGGTATATTCTGTTTACAAACATGATTGTTTACTACCTTCAATTCGCCCAATACTGGAAGACAAAAGGTGTAAGATTAAACTCCTAGGTTGTCTTCTTTTCATTAGATCAAGTTTTACTTTCAATTGCTCTCTGGAATGCGTAAGGCAATGCCACAAATAGACAGAAGAGCAGACTTACAACCACATATCAGTTACCTCTCATACCCCCTGGCATTGGGGAACTGTTCATTCGGTCTCCAGGAACAGGAGACACCGACGGATGTGGCGAAACAGAGGAATGGCTCAAGCGCTGCGAGTCGGACATTCCATCATGACAGGGTGAGACAGGATTAACAGGAACAGAAACTGGGAATGGCTGGGAAAAGTGTTGTGTTGGTCCTCCCTAAAAGGAAACATATGAACAATCAGTTACATGCAAATTTTGCAAGATAAAATGAATGAAAGAATGACAGACAGAAAGACATTAAAGGGCAATGAAAAAAAGAGGGGGGACGAAAGATGAAAGGAGGGAGGGAAGGAAGAGGATTGAAATCTATGAGAGATGCATACAAGGAAACGAGATTAAGAG
>JANTCA010010469.1:0-21221 GCA_024741275.1 Chironex yamaguchii | reverse complement strand
ATACAGACTGACAACAGAAGAATTTAACAAACCTACTTTAATATTGCGTGTATCCTCTACCTCCCTATCCACCAAAATTTGAACGGTATTCTCAATAAACGGGGTATGGTCCCTGATCCAATTCAAGATTTGAGTAAAGAACCACTCAGGCTGAGCAAACAAAACAAACAAGGGCATAAATTTTACACAGAAAAATATCCATGATGATACAGTGTGAGAGAGTGCATATTAGGGAAAGGGTTGGTCAAGAGCACTAGTACAAAGACCAAGAAAGATTCATAACGATGATATATGAAAGGAAGCATGTAAGGAAGAGGGTTCGTAAGCAGCACTAATATATAGAGAGGGAGACATGGATGTTAATTCTTGGACAAAAGGCAGGGAAGTAAAGAACAGAGCATAATCCAATATTCCTTCAAATATAAACCCTCAATACATGTGAACACACATAGCCAAAATGCCTAATGCTTTGGGGATAAATGAAGGCCAGCCAGAGGTTGAAGCAAAGAATTGGAACAATTTCCAAATCTATCACTGAGGGTAGGGACAACAGACAGCCCATGAATTTAGTTACAAATATGTACTTCAATAACAAACTACCTTTTCAATATTGTTAGTTTGGCGGTTCCCATAAAAATGAAAATGAAATCTTTTCTCCAAAGGTCTTGCAAGACATTTTGTTAAGAGATGGATATCTTCATCACCTCGTTCATGTCTATTTACGCTGTTAAGGATTGTAAAATGCAAGTCTGTCTTATGAAAAAAGAGTTGATTTAAATGGCAACACTACTTGTATTGGCATACTGGTTCGGGTGGACTAAGTCGGTCAAGGGCAGTTGCTGTAATTTAACGGGGGGGGGGAGGGGCACTCCAATCAAAATGAATACTACTGCAAGTAAAGAAAGTAAAAAAATTTAATCGGACTGTAATTATAAATGATTTGACGTATTATCATGAATATGTACGTTGGAATGTTTTAATGGCGAAGAGATGGATCAAGTCCTTGATTGGAATCAGTGCGGTTAGTTTCACTTTCAATAATCATACCAGACGGCAGACTGAGTCTCTCTTTTCCCATGTACCTTTGAACTTCACTTTTATACTGTTCAACTTTGAAAATGATCCTGCTCTACTGCAGTTTGATGGCATCACGAATAAATAGATCAATAGTGCAATGCAGACATTTAGAAAGTTGCGGGTACACCTGAACTAATTCCGAATCAACAGCATTTTTAGCTCTATGAATTGGACATTGTGTTCCACTCTATTCTTGTCCACTGAAAGTTTTAACAAGTTCTGAATGTTGACTAATGAACATGCGAATTTAAAATAGTAAAAAACTCTTATAGTCAAAAAGTGGCTGATGTTAAAGCACGTTCCACAACATAATCAGATTTAAAATCATAATCAGGTTTCAGAATTTTCAGATAATCAGGTCAACTGTTCATACTAATACAATGGCAAATGACACTTCTCTCTTTCGTGTCTAGGCCAACAACAATTAAACATAGATCAACAACAACTAACACATCTATCAATTTGTATTAGTGTGTACCTTTCCTTAACAAATATTTTGTGTGCAAATAATTGTGAAATGCTTGTCTGTGATGATCTGAATGAGCTATATTAACTGTCTGTCTACATGTCATACAAAAAGAGCCAACACCATTTTTGGTCTTAGAAAAAATTACTCCGAAATTATATTTATGAATATTGTCAGGTTCAGAAAACCATTTTCTTTACCAACATCAAATGAGTGATTCCACAATTCTGGTTAAGTAAAGTACAACAGTGAAATACAAACATTCAGATGGAGATCCACTGGGGCATCAGCACCCTATGTGTCCTCAGTCCTGACTCTGTCCACACTTGTTTCATTCTTTCTTTGTTTTTTTGTTGGTTGGTGCACATTTGATTAGGAACCAATCAGCTCCGATTAATTTATCTTCTTTAAATATTTACAAGGACTTTATCAGACTGATTACATCAACTGCATAGGATGTATTGCAGTACAGATGATATAAAAAACCCTGTAGTAACAAAAACGACATCATTATTCAATAAAATTATTCCGAAAGTCAACACCAATGCAATTGTAAAGAAAATTAATGTCTTTCTGAGCCAAAACATACGTTTTTCTTTTCAAACAAAAGCTAAAAGGTCATTTAAGTTGTATTAAAGGCAATGGTAAGCAAAAATAATAACTTTCACGTTACGTTATCAAGCACAAGAAGGATACAGTGAATCAATATTAATTAAAAACTTCACCAAAGTCTGGAAATGTTCCATTAACTCGTCATATTGTTCCATAGCAGGGGCCGAAATTCCATTGGGAAATGGCCACTTCATTGATACCAAAATCGAATTAAATTCCCTAAAATATTTCAAATCACATTATAAGAACATATAATAATATGCAACAGAAGAGAACAAGAAGTTAAAAATGCACAAAACTATATAATAACAGTCAACTATTTAAAGCATACGTAACACTGACTTCAAGCACAGCACAATGCACAAGGTCATCTGGCACTGACAAAATAAAATTGATTGTTCCCATTAGTCAAAACGTGACATCTTCCATATGCAATGCAAGAGTATGCTTGGCAGACTGGCTCACAACATCAAACCTACTGTGGGCTGAGCCATCCTTGAAGAAAGAGATACAGTAAGTATGAAACATAAAAACTCCACCATTGTCTGCAAGCATCATTTGATGTCGTCGGAACATGCAGTTCATGGAACGGAGTGATGCAAATTGTCATCACACTATTCCCAGCTGGATTCTTCCCAGTGCAAGGAATCTGAAACTACACAATGCACTGACTGACATGCCAGAAATAGATGAATAGAGGTCATTAATAACAGACAAGACTGAGGCAGCACAAGAGACTACTAGTACTAGAAGCTGTATAAACAGGGAAAAAATGGATGAATATCCCATCCTAGGAGCAGACAGGTTGGCACAAGGCTAAAGGGGAGAGAGATACAGCCAGGATAGAGGAAGAAAAAGAGAGAACATACACCAATACCATCAGCCGATGAAAAAAACAAAGTTAAAGTTGCTATATAGACAAGTAGGTTTGGTGGAAAAACAAAGGTAAAGAAGTTGAGAAAGCAGTCAAGTGAAACAACACAAGGACTCTGTATGAAAGAGCTCATGGGGGAAACGAGTATTCCAACCGTGCCTGCAAAAAACAATGAAGGCAAAACCCACAGAAAGGACAAAAGTTTGCAGAACACATTAAATTACTTGTGTTGAAAAAATCTCCACATTATCACTGAACAATACATGGAGCTTAAAACCTTCTGAAAATAAACTTAATCAATTATTATTAAAAAATAGATAGATAGCACAAGACTGAACAGCAGTGGTCATTTAAATGGTTTATATCAGCATGTTCAAACGCCTCATACCAACTCAAGGCCAAGGGCAGACACCAGCACAACAGCAGTCATTGGTATTGTCTCGGCTGTTCGAAAAGCTTGCATCTCCTCTCTCTCCTCTGCTTTGCATGCTGGCAGTTGTTTATGCTTTGTGAAAGTTTGTAGAAGGACCTGGCCAGAAATCTCGATGATAGTATGAACACACAAGAGCCAACAAAATGCTAAGACTGTATTACACATAAAAAACCGCCCAAATTATGAAAGTAGATTACAACAACAGCCAGAAGCTTCCATAAAACTTAATCAATATTAAGTTAATAATACAATCATATAAGTCTGTCACCTGCAGACAAAATTTCATGTTACTGTCTTTATTCCTTGTAATACAAAATTATCAAGATGTGGCTAATGGGGAATTGCTATGATATTAGTAGAGTATACACATACTTACGTAACACTAATGTCACAAAGCAAGCGGAACCAATGCTGTGAAGACTCTCTGACAAATTGGAGTAAGTTACTGCATGCAGAAGTTTTTAGTCTATCATGAATGTTGTTCATACTCCGGTAGAGGTCAACAGCAATACCAATGGAGTTTTTTGATAATTGAGTTTCAATCTCTTGGCTGATAGAAAATGCAAAATTATGCAAAAATATGACTATAGAAAGCAAAAAGATCAAAGATTTGACAAAAAAATGTTAAAATGACTGTTACACTAAATCATGTCAGTTGAATGACAGATACTGCATTTATATATTAGGATATAAGACAAGATTCAACCAATATTATTCTAATCTTCTCTTCTTACAATGGCAGAGCTATGTAACCTAGACTTTAAAGAACCAACATTAAAAATCTTTTTGTGGTATAAAACTTGAAAATCGCCTTGAAAATATGCAGCATTGTGCTTGGATCATACTTACAAGCTCTTTTCACCTGACACGCTTCAGAGTATGAATCATCAGAAAAGAAACTATAGATATATGGCAACCATTTTATAAGAAACATATATCAGAACTACCCAATCATGAACAAGAAAGTAAGAGACAAAGAAAAATAGCAAAAACAAAGCATTATTGCAAGTGACAAAATGAGCTCTTTCTCCTTACAAATTACTGGTTTTCTTGTTTTAATGTAGATGGACTTGAATTCACTTAAATGAAAAGATGATCTAGCTATGCCAATTATCCAAAAATTTTCATCTTTGTACACTTCGGTGCATTTTGAGCTATCAAGTAGAAGTTGCTCTATGGCAGAATCACATTTTGGCAGTGACTTTAGCTTTGCAACCACAAAAGGCTGTTGTCTAGAAGAGATTGATGCTTGGTGTACACTGGCTGCAATATGCTGTTTGATGCTGTCACCCAATCCCTGATAATGCAATCTACTACCTAGCTTCACATCAGCACAGAAATTCATACACTACTGAGCTCTTTTGTGTGGTGGGTATTTAGATACTTCTTTTGTAATATGGCCTACAGTAATTTTTCCAGCCATCAGAAAATTCTATTCTAGGTGTTATGATGTTATCTTCTGAAACTAAGTTTCCTTCAAATGTAAGCCTTCCAGTTTATAGTGTTAGAATATATGTGAAATTCTCTTCAGCCAACACAAAAATTTTAATGGTCTAACCACTGGTATAAAACACTTATTTTGGTTGTGCTACCATTTCACACACAACATGCTTAATTGCATCTGAACTCACTAGAATGTACAATATAAACACTAGCATTTTTGGCACATAACATTCAAATATGAAAATTATGGAACCTAACATAACAAAAGCTCTTTCCTTGTTTGTCTTTCAGTTCTTCTGGAGACAGGAAAAATGTTATTATTATAATACTTCAGAGTGAAAGAAAAAATGTAAACACTTGGCCATTTGATTTATGCAACTGCATAAAGAACACATTATTGGACGCTCTCAGGAATGAACTAGCATTCAACATTATGACAATACATGTGATTTATATTTGTAAACTTTATAACTTTAATACACAAAAGCTATGATTAACATATACAGTTCCTTTAGATCTGAAAGAGGCAGAAGTATAATCAGGGCTGCATGGAAGGCACTTTGCATGAGATGCCATAACACATGTCAGAGAAAAAAACTGAAACAGCTTTCAGCTTAATACATTTTAGTAAATGATTTTGTCTCATTATCATCATAAAACGTATCTTTAGCTAACATCATTCTCATTCTTTTGTATTTCCATTACAATATAGTACCCAAGTTTGGGCGACAAGAAAAGTAATCAGTAGTGTTCACCTTAATGTAACGCCACAGAAATGTTGGAAAATAATGCTTGAATTTATTAATACAAACTTTTAAAGCTGACTTTGTACCAAACTTGTGAATTTAAATTTATTAATATGATATCAAATTAATTAGGTTAATAAAAAATATTCAGATAATCTTGTTTGCTATGTGTAAATTTCTCACAACCATATTGGAGCAACTGTGTTGAACATTTATTGCTAGGTCTTCTATGCAATCCAAAAATACACCAAGGCATATTACTCTCTTAAATTGTTCATCGTAAAACTCTCCAAATTTGACTTGGCATACCACACTTCAGTTTGTTTTATACTCTTTTGGTTACTTTTGGTACACTTGGTTTCTACCACACTTAATTTCAGCCCAGCCTTCACCAAGTTATTATACCATCCTATTCAAATGCACAGGAGTTTAAATATTTCGTATCATAACCATGTCATCCGAAAACAAACCATGCCATGTCTGCAGCATTCCGGCTCAAAGCTGATCCCTGCTTCCTTCCATTGATGATACTAATTCTGTTCTCAGCTTGATGTCAGCATGTTGACCTTAATTTGTTTTCTTAATCAGGCCAATGATGTTTTGTTCAACACCTTTCTTCTCCAGTAGCCTAGCTTCACTACTTTAGCCTATCTTATCATAAACCATCTCTAGGTGGTACCAATGGATGCATCCTGGCCAAGTCAACTCATAATGAAAACTGTATATTTGGGGCTCTGTCCTGGTACACTTCTACAACATGAAAAATGAGAGCCACTACTCTTTCATTATCTGTCACTAGTGCACTTCCCTCTCACTGGTGCAGATAGTAAATCAGTCAGTTGCTTACTCACACTCCTTGCTTCATTAAAGGTTGTTTCAATCACTCACAGTTGCATTCTTAGGACCTAGCAAGCTAGTCCTCTGTACTGTTTTATGCTTAGGTACATTCTCATAGTGTTTTTTGCAAATGGTCATTAATCTCTGTTATACTTTTCACACACTTTGAACAGGGTATATCTATTTTGCTTCCGCTTTCAGCAAACCTTTGAAACCACTCTACTTCCTTCTGTTCTTCACCTTACCAAGCAAAGAGGTTTTGGTTTGCTTCTGCACTATTTATTGCAATCTTTCTACTTTGGCTCAGACTGGTTCCTTTTTTCTTGTAATGCATTGTTACTGTTTAGCTTCATTTCAAAATAATGTATTTTCCTGTAATAGTTTTATTTTTTAGTATAAACAGAGCATCTATAAAATAGCTAATTAATAAAATTAAAATTACTTAATTACCTGAGTTTGTTGATTTGGATAATCCAACTCAAGTAAAGCTGTAATTTTTCCAACTCTTCAACTTCACTGAAAAGATCTTTTAAACTTTTTAATATTGGTTCCATTCTATCGACAGCAAATAACTTTCCATCTTGTACAGTTGCCATCTGCCTCTTACACAGATCAGTCAATTGTTCTGCAGTTGTATCAGCAGATTTTCGACTATTGATAATGCATTTTCTTGTTTCTTCCTTGCAGGCATCAAGCTAAGAGTAAAATAAGACTCTGTGGTGATAAATTTGAACAATACATCAAGATCAATTACTTACTAATATCATTACAAATTATTTACTTAAATAGCTATTATATCAATGAAACTCAATCAACCATGAAGAAGATATGTAAACAAAAGGGTGCAATAAATAGTAAATCTTAGAATCTAACAGAAAATTGACTGCCAGCTCTACAAACACAGCCAGCATATACAAAGTGATGTAGGACGTCCCCTTTTGAGATCAGCTCAATAACAGCTAACAATTCAAGGCATAAATTATATTTACATCCATGTGTGTTGTAGCTTGCTATTATTATTTTCATTCTATCAAACCCTTTTAGGTTTATCAATTACTTATATTGACAATATATGACTGATTCCTTGCATATATTACTATTATTTATAGTATTTGTCATATACATTTGTCTCTTTCATTAAAGATCAAGTTGTCAAGTCACTGTTAGAGACATTATGGCTACCTAATTGCTCTTCAGCTTTTCGTAAGGCAAATATGAAAATGGGATGAACTTGACTCTTGAATTCATAAATACATTAAAGAATCATGTTAATACCTCAGTTAATGAGGCAAACACATTGTAAGTTGCACCTGACTATAAAGCACATTAGCTAAACTTAATTAATAATTGAAAAATCTATACTTCTTCTTAAATTGATAAAATGGGCAAATAAGTTTCATGGCAATGTTTGTAAGAGGAAGTGGCTATGCCAAGTAATGTGATTTTGCGAGTGAACATGATCCAAAAAGTAATGTTGCAACAATTGTGATTTCTAGGAGCACTTGCAACAAATTTGAAGAAATTATAATTACAAGGTGCTTCCAGAAACCTCTACAGACCAGCCCAATCAAATGATGTCAGAGAATGAAGCATTTGGTGACAAAAATGTGATTTTTTACCATTTTGCAGTTTACAGACCAGCTCAAATCAATTGATGTCAAATCAAATCAAATCACCTTAAAACACAAAAGTACCAACTTAATCACTTAATCGACATCTGTAGTTTGTAGCAAAGTGTTAGGCTGGAGTAAAAGAGAAGCTATGAGTTATGTAATACGGATATTAAACAACATTAGTGAATAAAATGACAAACATAAACAACCTATACCATGAGAACATAAGAGGTTGCAGCCATTTCAAGTTTTTTTATATTGCTGATTAACTATAAGTTATGAAACCAACTTTAACCCAAACTTATCATAATATTATGTGCAATATTAGAAAACACAAGTCAGCTGAGTTCATCCTATTGAACAGAAACTAGCATCACAGAACACAAGATTCTTGTATTATAAATGAACGATGCAGTAAAGTTTAGATTAACTGAGAAAAATACCAGTTTACAATTTACCAGAAGACAGGTGTTTATACTGGCATTTGTTAGATAGTTTTGAAGTCCTGGGCAAGTCTGCTTTGTTACTGGGCTTTTCCCTAAAGATTTCATTTTACACTCTACTTGGGCAGGCATCAGGGGTAAGTCATTTGGTTGTTAAATGTCTTGGCATGCCCTAGGCCTCCACCATTTTCAGGAAATTACAGAAAGCTAACATTTATGATATCTGCACTTGACACTCTGGTCTTGCTCAAGTATAATAACAAAATGTTTTGGTCATTGGCAGATGAAGTGCAATCCTCTGGCTGGAAAGCATCAGAAAAATTTGATCTTGTCCACGAAAATCTCATGTTCTGCAGAACAGACAATTACTATATGTATACTGATTTTCTATGAACACTGTAGGGAACGACAGATTACATTCACAGCACTATAGTTCCTATCCAAAACATGCCATTTTTGCTCACATAACTCAAGCTACAAAATAAAGACATCGAAATTATTACACTTGCACTTTGCATGATTCTGGTGATTCCCGGACTGCAGAATATGGCAGTTTTCAACAAGATCTCGAGTGTGTAAGAGCAAAAGGGTGCCTTCAACATTAGGACACACCCAGGCAAACGTGTACTTTGGAGGTTCTTCCAATTTTTACTGTAAGGGGGTAAATTATATATATATATAAAGACAAGTGGAATGGCTTGTGCTAATCAAGCTACATACATATATATTATATATATATGTATGTAGATTATACATATATATAAAACAAACTACAAAAGCCTCAATCTCCTATGTTCATTAAAAGAATATTAATGTTCATTAAAAGAATATTAATATTATTATTCGAATATTATTATTATTATTATTATTATTATTATAGAATTATTCGAAACGTTATATGAAATGTTTATTTTTTGAAGAATGTATACATATATAAATATGAATATAGCACTCCACCCCCCACCACCCCCCACCCCTATGCCTTTTGCCAGTTGAAAAGGAATATCTTGGGAGTGCACTTGCCATACTCTGCAGTTCGGTCTGGTGTTTCCAGTTATCTTTCGGTAATCTTAAAAACTTGGTGCTCAAACGACGGTTTTGATACTTACTTTGTTTTTTATTATTTCTGTCTTCTTTTCCACACGAGCTAAAGTCTCTTTTGTCTTTTTATAGGTATCTAAATCCGAACAATTATCATTCAAGAAACGTATAACAATGTCCTCGTCAACATCATATAATTTGACATCGCTCTGCGACTGAAGTTCAGTTGACATGTTAGTTAAGGCGACTCTAAACTGCCAAATTCAATAGAAATAAGTCTGTCACGCAACAAAACTAAGCACAAGAATTTTTACCACAATTTGGTTAGGAATAAAATAAAACTTGCAAAATTTGCATTTAGCGCCTTCGTCTCGAAAACCGTAGACTTCTTATTTTAACCTCATTTTGAGGCTGAAGCCTCCCAAGCAGACTCAACCGTCTTCATAAAATTAACAATGTCATAGAGTGAGACGACTGATTTTAAAAAGTTAAACTTGCGGTAAGTCGGGTCTCTTCAGACCAGGAAAAATAGTCCGACTTACAGGTAAGTAGAGAGTCCTATCAAGGCAAATCTTCAACAAACAAAAACTGTGTACAGAGCAGAGATTCTGAGTATTTCTCTTTATGAAACAATTTATAAGATTGACATTATTCATGTGTTTCCAGTGGTATTATGTCTAGTCTGTTGTATTGTGATCTTCAGTTACGTCTAAAAAGCTCACGTAACCAAGAAGGCAGAACAGTTATGTTTTGTGCTAGTTCCATCGAAAATAAGACAGTTGAACATAGAAAGATTCGAATCCTAGAGGGCTTGATATAGGGGGAGCTTAATAGAGTTTTACGATATTCGCTTGATCCGAAAACGCTCGCCAAAAATAGCCCAAAACGATTTCGTAAAACTGCGTATTTCTTCCCAACTACATTCAGCAACAAACACAGTGGGGATGAACAAGAGATTATTGCTTCTCTGAAGCTTAATGTTTTGTCCAAACTGCCATTGCAATACTAAAGATAAATGTGAGAGCAGAGAGCTTGCTGCAAGGAGAAAGAAAGTGTGAAATTTGAAAACAATTCCCAAAAAGACGTGTCAAGGGTTTGTGCAATGTTTCTATTTAGAGATCTGATGCTTTCAATCATGCATATTTTTAATGTTTCTAGCGTGGGTCCAACCAGATTTGAAGGATTCCTATTTTCTTTTGCTTCCTTAATTTCGGAGCTTGGAGTCGGTAGTTCTAGTTCTTCTTCGTCATCATGATCATCATCGTTCATATCTTGGTCACATCTTAAAATCGTCTTCAACCAGATACTCAGTTATGATTAACTATCGCCACGAGGGAGAAGAAATACACGCTTAAAAGTAGAATGACTTCAACTTTTTTGTTAAGCCCAAGAGCAGCTTGCCAGCTCAGAGAATCTGTGACCCAGAGGTATTCCATGAGCTTAAGGAAAGCTCACGAGCTTTTTCCTATCAACCGAATAATGCAGCTGTATGAAAACTGGCCTGAATGTTATTATGATGTTTGTCTACTGGAGTATACGCTTACAAGCGCTATGTGTTTTTGTGCCGACAAGACATCCATTTATCTCCGTCTGCTCAAGGTCAGTAGAAACCGCCTCAGATTTCGAGTCGTGAGACGAGGATCCTAATCTCTGGGGTTCACAATTATAGCTTTACCTTTCTTTACTACAGATGTTTCGCAAGTCTTTAAAAGCAATAACAATTCAGGGTGTCTTAAAACTGCATAAAATATTTCTCTTCAATATTCTCTTCAAAAATAGATTTATAATAGCGTAACCGCAAAGTTTTGAGCGATCCTGTTGCATCATATGAGAGAATTGGACTTTTCATACGGACTAGCAGTGCTACAGGTGAAAGGAAGTCCTTCTATTTTCATTAACCTTGCACAATTCGGTTCCACTTGTCCTGATGATCAACACGTCCATTCGCACTTATATATGCCATTACAATGGTTGCACGGTGTACTTACTCTAAGCCAACTTTTCTATTTTTATATGACGCTGAATGTAAGCTCAGTTATAGAACATAGCACAGTTACTATTCTTATAACTGCATTAATAATGTATAGTGTACGTTTATAGTACATGAAAATCGCATTGTTTATGGTGTAATGGTCCTGCATAATATACTTGGTGTATATCTGATCTTATTGCTCCGGGAAATTACAGCTGCACTCTTTATTGTTCGCAAATGCTTGGGAAATAGTTACATTGTATTCCATAGTTTAAGCGAAACGAATTTATGAAAATAAATTCGCCCCTCTTTGATCCGTCTTCTGGTATCATTGTTTGTTTTTGTTTGTATTATTGCAGGTTTTAAAGGGTTGAGGTTACTGAGCATATGCTAAACCGTACTCCAAGTTCAAACTGACGTGGTGCAGTCATGAGTATAGTTAACACCACTAAAACACTGAAAACGCAAAAAATCTAATATTAGCTTGCAATAGGCTGGTTGCTGTGTCTGCCCTACCTACATAGTCTTAGACTGGAAGTCTGCGTTCTAACCATGAGTGGGGATTCAACCGGTCTAAGCAATGCCCATTCATTCTTTGTTGGTATACATTTGTAGAACTCAAACTATTTTTCTTCATGTTTATTATAAGGGAACAGTTACGGATGTGCCTCATATGCAGCTGTATGTAAACCAGGTTTCGGAAAATAAGTAATTTTACAAGTCTTCGATGTATTAAGAACTTAGGTAAGGTCATTGTATTAGGATTAGTAGTATGCAAACATAGGTTTCCTGTTTTAAAGTTCTGGTTAGCTGTTATTAATATTGTCCAACGTATAATAACATTGTGTGGGTATAAACGATTCAGTTTTATAGTTCATTAGTGCCAAGGACGAGTTTTGTATCTAATGTGTAAGAAGAATTATAATTCGAAGAGGCATAAAAGATGCACTTGAGTTTTCTCTTTAAAGATTTCTAGAGTCATGAATGTATGTTCAAAACTAGCAGAACTGAGAAGGTGGTGTTCTTCAACAACATGTGCCAAAGAACAGCACAATAATGAAGTTGTAACTTCAGCACCCGTTAAAGAAGAAAACGATCCATCCTCGAATTTCTCTTATGCAAGGTCTTAATTATTAGACAAATTGTCATTAACCTTGGGGTCGAAAATTCGTGGATGGATCGTTCTCTTCTTAAGAACGCAGCAAAGTCTAAAATTTATGATTTATTGAGTTGACTGAAATGGGACAGTCATATAAATGTCACTAGCATGGAGCAGACGTGTAAGTCGTGGTCAAAGATATGGGCTTTCCAATGTATCAACCCATATTTAAGCACCCTTAGTAATTTATATTGTTATTGGGCAGAGTTGTTTTAGAAAAGAATTTGGCCGGAGTTGGACTAACTCAGCAAAGTAAAGACTCTGAATTAAAATATCTTAAACCTAGTACTTTTCACAGCTACTAGTTTTTCGGTTTTGACGGATTTGGGCCAAAATCGCGAAAATATTTACATACGTACGGTGGCCCACAACTGTCACGCAGAAATAAAAAACATCGCAAAAATCAAACGTATCTCGCACAGTTACAAAACATCTCGCACAATCAAAAAACGTCTCGAACATTTAAAAAACATCAGGCGAAAATGAAAAAAAATATCAAAATTGATATCAAAATTTACAAGACTGCCTTAGTTACCGACGAAAACTTTCAAATACCTGGTTATTAAGGTCAAGATCGCGTTTGACCACTATCATTTCAACGCGTATTTAAAAGACAGTTTTAGAAACCGAGCTGAGGAACGCATTTAAGGCCCTGTTTGCAGTGACACGGATCCAAAAGAAGTAGGAATCCATTTTGAATATGATTTTCGTTAGCGTTTACACTGAGAAGTGTGCTAGAAGAGTTCCACTCATTTGACTTATTTGTCACCTTAGTAACGCCGGGTTATCTATTTGTAAACCAGCTTCAAGACGAAAAAATTGATTGTCCACTAACCGATCGGTATGCTTGTGGATTCGTTCCAGCCGTTTACACTGCACCTCAATTGGAACGGATCCAAGCTGGTACACTTTGGAAAACGAACCCAAACTAGTACAGTTAGCGGATCTATATCAGTACGGATCCATCAGTGGTAGTGTAAACGGAAAGCCTCTCTGAGCTCGTCTTGGTACTGATCCGTTTGGATTCGTTCTAATGTTAACGGGGTCTAAATGATTAGAGACTTGTGCACCTGTTAAAATTTAAGCTGACTCCGCCCTTGTTTGGTTCTACTTAAAGTTCCATTAACATTTTCTCATATCTGGTTAAAAGAAGTAGGTTGACAGTGCTTCCGTCCATCGAATATTTAAAATGAGAATTGCACTTTTTGCCTATTTTTTTCTAGCAAAATGATATTCCTCTATTTTCTGCGAAAATCATTAAGTATTTCGTCATAATTTGCAAAAATTTATACCTGCGCAAAATACCTTCAAGGTAGAGAAACCCGTGAGGTTAGAAAAGAATGTAACTCGTGAACCAAAACAGGATTCGCAGTGTAGGAGTTGCTTACTACACATTTTAGCAAAAAGGTTCTTGATAAAATCTTAAGAGTGATATTCAGATGCCGACTTAACTAGTAGAGTGACATATCCTGACTAAAATAATGGAGTCCATAATTTTCCCTTTTAGACTCAGTACTTGATCGGGATTTCACTAATCTCTGCGTTATTTGTTTTACTACTTTTAGAATTTCAATCTAACCTTCGATTCCATGATATTTATTAGTGGAACTAAGGTAGTTGGAGTCAAAGCAGCACAAAAAATATTTTCATATTCGCAAAGGAGTGTCGTAAGCATTTTGAGTTTTTCTGCTGCCATTTTTACCCAAAGAAGTTTAAGCTTGTCACCAGCTATTCAAAAGAACTTTGTTTTTCATGAAAAATAAATTATCTTCCTAGAGCAGTTTGATTGATAAAAAACAACAAAACTTCCAAGTGTGTCCACAGAAGATGAGCTTGTGGTTTTTTATCACAACTGTTGTTTGCAAATTTTAATATCTTTGTTTGCTTTGGTACATCATTTGAAAATCTTCAAGATAAATATTAAATTGTCAAAGTTTAAGACAATTAGTCATCATTGGAAGTCTGTTTTACAGAGAGAGATTACACGTCGAACTTCTTGTGTTCCTGTTGCCATTGGAGTTATATTTGAACAAATGCAAGTATCTACAATTTGATTCTGTGCTTGTAATTTATATAGTGCATACAATTGTAAAGCTCCCCTTTCAGATTCATGGTCAAATGGAACACTTTAACTCAAACAATCAAATGAAATGTGTTGAATTTAAAGTTATTGAGAAAAGTTGACACCAGGGGTGGTGGTGGGGTTTTGGGTGGCAGTGAGAGCAGTTTAAGTTGTGGAGTTGCAACTCTCTTAATTTGGGGAATCTCGGGGAAACTCTCTCGCTCTCTCTTTGACGACGACAACGACCTCTCCCACAAACATGTTGCCTTTAAGCGTACCTAAACGATTTGGGACGACGTCTCTAACATATGGTGATGTCTGTTAATTTCAGGTTCTATGAAAAGACAAAAGGTTTTCAAAAATGTAATGATCTTCTATGCAACAAGAGTAAAAACAGACGCTTTTGTGAATTGGAATGTTCTGCGTGTATCGTAAATACACAATTTGGACTCTAATTGAAGCAAATAACGGCACAGTGGTTTGTCCTCTGATGAATGCGGAGGGAGCCATCAGATTTGTAATGTTTAATCTTTAGTAACCATTAGTAGCCTTACGATAGCTTTCTTGGCTAAACAGAGTTCTTCCCTGTTGTACAAGTGCAAACAATATTTTCTCTTTGAGCCTTTTCCAGTCCATTACTTCCTATTTCGAATTCCTCAGCATTATTACTGCCACGAACACTTGACGGATCCACACGTATGTGTGACTGATGCAAAAATGCTACCAGATAACCGAACCCTCTTTGTATAATGTTTCAGGTCATACTCTTAAAAGTCTCGGATAACAATAAAAGGTGTAAATTTAAGAGCGCTAGGAGAGCAAAAAGCCCCCCAGTGCCAGCCAGTTTGCAATTCTCGTAAATCATAACAAAACGGATTTAAATAAATCGCAAATTAAGCAAATATGTCTCTGTTTTACAATGTTCAGCAAATTCCAACTCTGATGCACACTCTGTTTAATAATCACCACTGACAAAAATTGATGCCACTTTTCCAATATTTTGCTACCACTATACCTATACAAGGTCTATATCATGTTTTTACAGTTTTTGGAGCTTTGAGTTTAGACAATGAGGTTGTCGTGAAACGTACTGTTAGGCAATGAGAAACTTCGCATTTCCTCTAACAGAATGATTTTGTAAACTATGATTTTGTTCGCTAATAAAAATAAGCAGGTCAGTTACTATTCATTGTCTGCCAGATATCCATTCAATGCAGAAACTTTATTTCAGCTTTCGTCTTTTACGTTTCTCTTTGTTTTCTTGCTACCGTTGTTCGGCTTCGTCGATGTCTTCTTTTACTTTGTTTCTCAGTAAAAATGTTTCGTAAAATTGTAGTTGTCATATATGTTGGGGGCCAGATGATCTTATGTCTTTCCTCACCAAGAATGGCATATTTAGATAGTATTCTGTTTTATTAGAGTTAGGCTTTGTTGTTATGCGTAAAAAATGTTCGAAATATACTATATGATGTAAACAGAGACAGAAAAGCCTATATCACTGAATAAACAGAAATAGCAATAGATGCTCCAGCGGCCATCCACCCCAAGATATGGGGTGAATATCAAAATGCTACCGTATGGACTCGGAGGTAACTCCTTGGAGTTTGGAAATAATAGTCCCATCGTAGCCCCTGCGCTTGTATCAGGCGACTGAAAGAGGGACAGGGAATACAACGGCATCCCTTTCTGCCCAAGCAGAGACAATGCCAAGAAAACTGGATGACAAACTGATAAGAAGAACAAGTAACGGCGTCAAGGGTATCTATTCCATCATGAGAGGAATCTCGACTTGTAGGGTCTGGTGCTCTACGATGGGACCTATTCGACCGTCACCCGTGACCATCGCAAAGCGACGAATCAACAAACATCCAGCAGCTACATGGCATGTGAAAACACTCTACCGGAAAGGGAAACTCGATAATGTTATCCACGAGATAGAGCGCCTGCAAGTCAACTTTTTTCAGGTATCCCAGATGAATAGGTAGCGGGTCAATGAACAAAGAAGGCTGGAAAGAAATCTACTCATGTGCGGATAAGCACGAAAATGATGTTGGATTAATTCTCGATAAGAAAACGTCTAGAAGCCTGCTAGGCTGTAGGTCTATCTCAGATCTAGTCAAAATCAAGGTAAAGCCCATTAATATTAGTGCAATACTGTGCTTTGCTCCTATAGCGGATGCAGATGATTGTGAGATGGAAAGCTTCTACCAAAATGTAGATAAAGCGTATAACCACTATAAATGCAATAGAGTCGACTGGCGGTAGTAGATTTCAATTGCAAGGCTGGAAACTGAATGTCACAGACCGTGGTTTGACCACATTGATTAGGCAAAGTCAATGAAAGCGGTGAAATGTTCCGAGACTGGTGTGAGGGACTTGAACTAGTGACCACCAACACCTGGTTCCAAAACCCTCTGAGACGTCTGCAAGCATTGAAGAGCTCAGGAGACCGCACACGTAACCAGATAGACTGCATAGCAATACACCAAATGTTAAAGAACTTCCACCAGGATTGGGATCAGTACAAGGTCCTTCAGCCAGGGACAGGTAAGAACTAGTGGAACCAAAGAAAGCGCACGTTGGGTTGCTGACTCCCGAAATCTTTCAAGAGATGTACAAGTGGCAAGAGGCAAAGGGCAGTGACAAATATGAGAAAAACAAGGACACTTCAATGCAAAATATGATGAAATAGAAAGACAATTCAATACAAACCTAACAGGAACTCACAAGCGTATCAAAGAAGCAACTGGGAAACAACAAAAGAGCGCCAATATTGGTATACCATTAAATTCCATGGACAGCTTTCAGGACACCAATAACCTTTCACCTTTGGTCCCAATCACAGAAGCACAAGCGGAACGACTGCTGGACCAGACGTGTTGCCCATTGTCCCTACCAAGGCCTTAGAAGATGACGCTATTGACTTCCTGCATGCTTACTTCAAGAAGGTCTACAATCACGGGGAACTCCCTGCTGACCAAATAAGATTAATTTTTTATTTCCAAGCCCCCCAAACCGGGAACAAGTAGAGTGATTCATGACAATCGTGCCCATGAGTTACACCGTCAAGATTCTTGTCAGAGTCATTATACATTGAGAAAGACGGCACATCCACATGGAGATTTCAAACTGATGTTTTTGAGAAAGGATTTACGAATTGAGCAGTTACTACACTATATTCATACAGCAACAATCCGTCACAGCAAGAATGTAAGCCACTGGGTCAGCAGTGGCGTAACCAGCAAAAAATGTTTGGTCATGCCCTTTCAAATCAGCATGACCGGATGTTGTAAAACGTCGCGTTTGAGCATGCCTAGATGCTCTTATCCAATCAGATCACAAATAGTTTCACTATAAAATATATTACTTGGTCATGCTGATTTCTGAGAGCATGACCAAGTCGCGCGTACAACCGTTGAATAAGTCCTAGTCGTAAGATGTTGCTGGGCAACAAGATGAACACGTAGTAATATAGTGCAATATGCAGTACAATGCAAGGATGAGTTAGCTGCAATATTCATATCTAAATAAAGTAATATGTATGAAATTGTCAGTCATAAAGCCATAAAAATCTACAATGACTCCATTAATGATTGAATAACTTTTGGGGAAATCTCTAGTCATGCTGTGCATGAGCAGCATGACTGCTAGCAATGCCACTGAGGTTGTGTACAATCACCAGACAACTACAACGTCTACAACGAAAAAACTCTTCGACTCTTAGTAGAGCATGATGGCGTGAAGATTGGTGGTGTCAGTACTAGAAATATCAAGTTTTCTGATGACACTGTATTACTAGCTACATCTGAGCAAGCACCACAGAAGCATGTAGATTGTTATGTAGAGGAGAAAGAGCATGGCTGTTTCGCTATAAACACTCAGAAAACAGAGTGCGTGGTTATGTCTAAGTAAAAAGTTGTTCATCAGTGTAGAATCAGTGCAACTGAAACAGGACCGACGTTTCAAATATCTCAGATCCCTCATCATAGAGGATATAAAGCCAACCGAGTAAATCAAGTCCAGAATAGGATAAGCAAAGCACACATTGATGTCCAGCAAGAGTGTCCAGTGTAACCAGAAGCTCAAGATGAAGACCCGAGTGCGAGATCTTTTCTGCTACTTCTGGACAATCATGCTTTACGGCTAAGTCACGGACGCGTCGGAGAATCGACCAAAGTGAAATCGAGGCATCGAAAATGTGGTTGTTGAGGACAACGCAAAAGGACTAGACTGCAAAAACGACACACGTAGAGGTCATGCAGGATGCAAGAAGAAGCTGCTATCAAGAACGAAAAAGCGACAGGTCAAGTTCTAGGACATGTCATCAGAAAAGGCTCACTGGAATATGTTGCCCTGTTTTGGAAAATCTCTGGAAAACTTTCCCACACGAAGCAAAGGCTAAAGTTGCTTTGCCTGATCAAGGCGTGGACTGTCCTTACATCACAACAGATTTTTCACGTGTGTCATGACAGAAATTTGGTCACCGATATTAGTTGATATGGCACTAAAAGACGATGAATAATTGTAAGGATTTCCTTAAACGGCAAGATGGTAGAGTATCTAATATGCATGACTTCTTTAATGTACAAGAAAATTCTAAATTTTCCTTTAAAGACTGGATTTAAATTCTGATGTGTCTTTGTAGTGTGAAAACATTGGATAAATCGTTACGCATATGGATGTCATTCAATGCTATTGCAATCTTTATAACAATAATGGGTATTGTCTCAAACTTCTTTAGCTGCTTTTGGACAACACCAATATGTCAGGTCACATATGAATTTTTCTATCACCCGTTATTATAAAGAAGCAGCTAATAGTTTTCTTCCAACAAACTTCAAATTAAAATTTAGATTTTCGTAAAGCTACATAAACAAAAATGCGTATGACAGTATGCACCTTGAAAGGAACATTTTTCTATTTCTTTAGAATTAAAATGTGGTTTCTTTGTTATTGCTTGCTGAGAAAATTCAAGGTTAAATGAAAAACTTAAACAAAATATTCAAATACTCTAAGTTGTTTTCGGAAGAAAGTAAAGAGTTTTTATAAACCCCTGACCCTTTGTCATCACATTTAATGAAATGAAGAGGCCACCTGTAATTTTTGCCTACGTGTAATTTTATACTAACGTGTCTGATTTGTGGCTGATAGGAGCTAAAATTTCAAAAGTTCAATTTATTTAATCTTAAGTAAAAACACGATAACACAGAAACAAGTATACAGGCAAAGCAGTGGTTCATGAGCTACTTATACTAGCTCTACCTATATTCTTAAAGTACATGTTCAAGAGAAATAACAAAAATGTTTATGCATAACTCACTTATTAACAATATAACCCCAGCTGTCCTAGAATACTTCATCTCTGTCTATTGATTAGTTATAACATCAATGCCTTCAAATAACCCAAATCTTCCAGGGCAATCCTTAACTTTCTTGATGTCAAATCTGCTAATACGTTCTTGTACACGATAGTAGCCAACGGGCATCTATAAACATTTTAATCAGACCAAAGGTTTAAAAACTACCTATCAACCATAAAGAGAGAACTCCTTTCCCGTAATCGCGTAAAGAGTGACGAAAACTAGCTTTTCGGCTTAACAACATAGAAGAACTCAATTTTGGTATCTGATAACAAAGTGGAAATGCATGAAATGTTATTTGCGATGTAAATTGACGAAAAGTCCGGTCTTGTACAACAGATAAAGTAGTCATAGAGTGTTGTGTAAGTACAACACTACGTGACCCACCCAAAGGATAAGTGATTACCAGATTAATTTTCCGGAAGATTTACAAACTGTAAAAGCAAACATTGACATCTGTACTTAATTTGTTAGCCCAAATAAAAGAATCCGTGATTGTACTGAGAGTTAGTTGTCAGAGTGCATTAGAAGCTAGATGAAACTTCAGAGAGTCTCAATTTGTATCTTATGACTGAGTATACTAAGCCGTAAGAAAAGAACTTGATAAGGAAAAGAGAAGTTCCTTTACATGGAGTATCAGCAGAGGGCAATAAAAAGAAATTTACATTTAAAGTCATTCGTTCCTGCTCACTTAGTGGTAAACAGCTAAGTTAATATAGCTCGAGTCATGAAAATTCACATACATATTTTTACCTAATGTTGATACGCATGCAGACAGTGGCAAAGAAGTGAATACCTAGAACAAAAGAAAAAAGTGACTAATTTGTAGCCCCTTAAAATTTAAAAATCTGTTGTCAAAGAATAACAAAGAACTTCATAGATGTGTATTTTTATCTATACATTTTGTGCACATGGAAAGGTTTTACCAATACATGACAATTGATGCAGTCTATATTTCGTACTAAGGCTATTCTATTAAGTTTTATAGTTTGCTTTTTCCAACTGGATATTTGTCAAGAGTGGGCATTACCACAATAGCTGCACAAAGTGGGAGCCGACCGGGTTCGAACTTGCAACCCTCAG
>JANTCA010010458.1:442-27520 GCA_024741275.1 Chironex yamaguchii | reverse complement strand
ATATCTATGTATATCTATGTATATCTATGTATATCTATGTATATCTATGTATATCTATGTATATCTATGTATATCTATGTATATCTACATGCCTACATGTCTTCATGTATACATGTCTATATGTCTATATATCGATATATACTGAAGGAGGACGGGAACCCGACTTTGCGAGAACAAAAAAACCAATTAGAATAGACACAAGGAGACAAGGGATGATGACAATTGCAAAAATAGATCTCTATGGACAGTCAAAGAAAGAAAGAAGTGTTTTGGTCAAAGGAAAATATACATCTGAATGAACTACAAAAAACAAGTATCGTTACTTGTCTCGCTGGTTAAGTTCTCGGTTGTGAGTGATAGTGTGCTCTGGCTGAACGTTAGACAACAGTGCATTTGAGATTTGTGGTAATTTCGTGGCCTTTCTTGTTTAAATAAAGGTACCAGTTTACTTCTTTGTCAGACTTCCGATTCTGCCAAGGGCTTAATTTCTTTGTCGAGATGAGGTTAATGGTTAGATTTCAATTTTCGTGCTGGTTTCGTCACCAAGTTATAATTTGCGTCAAGACGCCGTTCGGTTTTAAATACCTTGTTGTTGGTTGTTAGCTGCACTTCAGGTGGCAATGCAGTAGGAATTTGTTGGTATGACCTAGAGCACGTCTTTTACTGCTCCTTAAAATGTGACAGCACAGGGAGTTCTCAGTTATATGGCGGCTTGGAACAAAAAATCTAAGAGCGGTTAATCGAATTGCAAGAAAGAAATTCTTCCTGATATACAGTTGCATAGAATGCATCTCACCAACCTTGGAGGCCGCAAAACAGTTTGGGGTTCAAGAAAAACACATTGTGACAAGGAAGAAGTTAAGTTATTTGATTGTAACTTGACGACAAAATGTCAATGGTCCATTCCTCCCGACGTTACTCCCTGTTTTCTAATGCAAGCGTACACTGTCGAACTGATGTGCATATCTTGGCACAGAATAGAAAGACTTTCTATTCTGTGATCTTGGCTAGCGTAGTCTCTCGTCTATGCCGAGACCACATCAAGCAGTCATCAAACATTTTGTTGCTGCATGTGTGTGGTTTTGCTTGTTGGATAAATTGGATGCAGCTGTGTGTCGATGTCTGATTAGTGTATGCCATGAGGCTTCCGATTTTCCTGTAAAGGGAATTGAATGATCTATGTGTTAGTAAAGTGTTAGTTAGTCAAGGGATGGTTAATTGAGGGATGGTTAATAAACAGGTGGTTAAACACGAGGATTTGGTCAAGGGATGTTCAGTCAAGGATGTTTAGTCGAGCATTTATACTGATACGTCATGCTTAGGTACGAATCAAACGTTTACAAACTTTGTATTGATTTGCTGTCCATCTCAGCTTCCATCAACTTGCACAGAAGAGCATAAGTTGTCTTTTAGCAAAGACACTATCTTTTAAATCTCACATTTTACAATTACATCCCTCATTTTGGCATATGTCGTCGGGTCACAATACTATAATGATAGGAATCGATTTTTGCGAAAGGAACATGTTTTCTGTCAAATCCTTCTGAGTGGAAAATTTGCTGCAAATTATTGTTACGCTGAACAGCTAATGACCTTGATGGCCAACTTCTAGCATTAGCTGTTTCCATTCTGCAATCATTATACATATCAACCACCAATCTGATGAGAAATTCTAGAGTGTCAGTTCTACATTTCTCAAACTCTAATCCAAAGGTGATCTTTTGATATTTTCTTTCAGGCATCATCATAGTGATCTAACCATTTCGCTTCTTCATGACATGATGACAGCAAATGATCAATCACATATGTTTTCTTTTCCATCGATTCGAATGCCTGATGCCATGTGCAAGCGTCCATTCTATGACAGTTTCACAACTTCCTTCTCATTCTTCTGACACATCGTACATATTATCTGGCGTTTCTTCTTATTATTCATTTCTTATTAACTTCTAGGTGGGATTCTGAGACAACAAGCCAGTTTATATCGAGCTTTTTCCCCTTGTACCATTTAGTGTCGGTGTCGACCTGTTTGATGAACTCATCTTGATTGTTTTCCTCAATGGGTGTTTAATCCTTCCTTTGTTCAGTTGCTTCTCGCTCAATTACTTCCAATGGCTTTAGCTCTGGTCGGTTGCTGCTAGCAGATGCTGCTATTGATGTATATTCTGATACCACATCTTTCTACTTGCCAAATGTATTGAGCAATGACTTCTGGCCACCGTTTTTCATGTGCAAATCTATTTAAGTTGCCTATAACTATATCTATCTGCTAACAATTCCGGTTTGCTAAATTGTAATCAATATTGTGAATTGCACGTTGCATGTATTTTTGACCTTGAATTCTTGATATATGATGTATGTTATGTTTGAATCCTCTTAAAACAACATCCCACCCCTGCCAGGCTGGAGGTGTAAAATAGCTCACAAGTATCAAGGACCCGTTCGCACTACAGCATTAAAAATTTTCAGCAAACGGTATATTTGGTATAGTGCAAATGCTATTCTATCAAAGGTTCCGTCGTAGAGCCTTGAAGCAGGACTTAATCAAGACAAGCTGAGTTAACCAGCAGGATATAGGAAGGACATGTCAACTGTCAAAAACCAAAAGTCAATGCACAGGTCCTTTAAAATGATTTTTTTAGGTTATTTTTTGGCTACGAGGTATTGTCCGTCAAATACATTTTCAGATTGCTTATGCTTATTGTATTCTGAAACAGGGACCCATTCAAAGATCTAAAAGGAGAAAATGGTCACCAATTACGGGGGAATTTTCTCTTCACCACGGGGGAAGGCAAGGGCCAGCAGGGGAAACTTCCCCCGTAGTTCGCTGTAAAGAATGTAGTAAAAATACTCTAGGATGGTTAATTGAGAAAGGTAAATAAACAGTTGGTTAACCCTCGCAATACCATGGGGGATGGGGGGAGGTGGGGTGGATACCACCTCACAAATTTTTCTTTTGAATGTTTTTTAGGTTTTTTGTGTAGGTATGCAAGGCAAGTTCAAAGTAGCTGAATTTTTATCTTTCTAGTATGTAATTCTGAAAATGTAGTTATTTTTTCTGGAATGGTTAATTGAGGGATGTTTATAAACAGGTGGTTAAACAAGATGATAAATTGAAACAAAGTTGTTAAGGACTTTGGCTAAACATCTGTCTTAAAACGAACGTACTTGATAGTATTGTCATTGTGCGTGAAAAATATAAACTATAATATAGTTTATATTGCTGTATATTTTAATCATGTGCATACGATGGAAAATTATAATACTTTTTCCAAATAAAGGAATCTCTTGCTGCCAGTGTATTATGTGCAGTTTCTTAACGTAAAAATTTTCGCTTTTTATTGAGGGTTTCGTTTCTGGACAATTTCACTTGATGTTCCAACAAAAGGCAGCCATCATATTTGAATTGCATTTACCATGTTACCTTTTTTCATGATCTACAAATATTTGCGGAATTATTCACCTTGCTTATTACTGACTTACCCAAGGTTTTCCAAGAAGTTTGAAAGATGGCTGTGTAGGAAATGCAACTTAATACAACTTAATGCAACTTAATGTTACATCCAAGAATTTTGTGGTTTTGTAATAGTTTCTCAACCACTTTGGTGTTACTCTTTGCGCGTTTGTTTCCAAGGAAGATCTCGACAACGTCTTTTAATGATAGCTGTTGCAAAACAATTGCCTAGCGCTGATTAACTTAAAAGTCAAGAAAATTGACTTCAAGCAAGAGGACTGTGTATTAACTTCGTTTCTCTTCTATTTCTAACAATCACGAAAATCATCAAATATATATACAGGTTAATATTCTAATTACAAATTTGCGGTTGCCCTTGATATGGATCGTTCACAAATGACGTCAACCACTTACAGGGGGGAGGGGGTACCTAAATGTTGGCAGAATTTGGAGGGGGGTGAGAGGAGGGTGAAAGTTGACGTCATTGTTTGAAAAAATTCAATGATTCTAATAGCTTAAACCCTCTCTTAACTCACTCGGGAGTTTATAAACAACCTTTTCACTATGTCAGTACCCTCCCTTCAGTCGTTGGCTGCTGTGTCCATTCATCTTTCCAAGAATTTTGTGGAAAATCGTGCACCTTAATGCCACATGCCTCAAATTGTTTACCGTGATAAATGAGTTGCTGTATGGTAAAACTCATTAACTGATCAGTGCAGTGCATGGAGATTACCTGCTCCTTGAATCATGATGAAGTACACGTCAAAATATGTATTCAGAGAACACGTCACAAGCAAACTGGTATGTTGCCATCAACAACATTACCTCTTCCTTGTCAATCCATAAACAACTCCAGATATGAAGAGATTTTCCTGCGCATGCTGATTGGTGAGTAAAGCAGTGCATGAAGATTACCTGCTCCTGCTGTGCCACATTTTTGTTCATCAGCCTGCCTAATCTTTCCATTGTTCACATTTTGAATGTGTTCCAGTACATTCTTTGTGATTAGGGAGCGAAAATATTCAAACAGAAATATCTTCCCCAGTTGGTAAGTATAAATTTGTGTGAGCGGAAGGAAGGCAACTGTGGTTTGAATTTTGTAAAGTAGCAAAACCATTGGACTCCAAATGGTGTGTAGCATTAAAATGTGTGAAGATAAGAGCTTTGGTTGTCCACCTTGATGATATGGGTCAGGTTTATGGTCAATTTTTTCGTTTGGGACTGTCATAAGTATTTTCATTTTTGATGTGGTTATCGTTTGCTTAGCTTGGCATTGCTGCACCTGCTTCGAATAACTTCCATTTAAAACAGCGGAATTGGTACAAACCATGTCAAATGAAATTGAAAGGCCAAAATGAGCTACTTGAAACTGTCTCCTTAAGTCTTTAATGCTTTCATAAATGGCTTTATTAAACCTTGCTTACTGTTCAAAAGTGGGAGCATATTTTTCTTCTATCCTCATTTGGTTCATGTAGCATGTTGGGGTCACCAGATTTGAGGTCAGGTCTTGGAGGCCAATTCTTATCAACCCAGTGCTTACCTCGAGCCGTGCTTATCACTTACATACATGAAAAGCAGGGATGCTTGGTGCTTTTACGTTGCTGACCAAGAAGGAAGCAGACCATTTTAAAGTCAACAGAGATATCTAATTGCTTTTGTGATATTGCAAAAACTCAACGACTCTCTTTATGTTTCCATGTTCTTCACCGGCCCCTTTAAATTGCCCATGCCATTTTTTTAATCCTGCATGCCATTTTTTTAATCCTGCATGCCATTTTTTAAAATCCTGCATGCCATTTTTTTAAATCCTGCATGCCGTCTGTGGATGCAGTGTGTACCTTTAAACAACCATTGCCGCACTTTGGGTATTTTCAGGGATGGAGGTGGGGGCATCTATCCATCCATCTATCCATCGATCTTTCATCCATTCAATTAGTGATCGATCCATTCATTTATTAATCGATCCATTCATTTATTAATCTATCCATCCATCTGTCCATCTATCTGTCCATCCATTTATCCACCGTATCCGACGTGTGCTGACAAAGTAGTATAGTATTTTGAATGTTTCATTACCAGTAGTCTTGTAGCTGAAAAGCTTTTAAACATCGCAACAGAGTCTGACGTGTTTTAATGAAGGAAATTGTAAATTAGATTAATTCTGTCAGGCTATTTGTTTTCATTCTAGCTTGAAATATTTTCTATTTAAACACGAACGACACAGTGACACCCATCTGGCCAAAAATTATCACAACTTGTATTTTTGGCACTTTTGTTACATCTGATGATTTACTTTCGGTAATTATTTTATCAATGTTAATAATTTAAGTTTGGACAAAACCCTGTTTATTCTTTGTCAATAACAGTGACAGCTTGTGTTGGATTTGAACATTTGGCTTGCAACATTTGTCGTTTCCTTCCAGTAAGATTCTGGGGAAATGATCGTCAGTGTGAAAGATCACCTGTTCTATTACACGTTCTGGCTTTAATATAATGGGTCTATTTGTTTCGAATGATATTTTCAAGGATGGTACTATCTAATATTTGCTGATCACTAAGCACGTAAATGCTGGTTAGTCGCTTAATTTAGCTTGATGTTGTAGGCTTGGCAATTATTTCAGTCACTTCAAGAACTGTCAAAACTCCGCATACAACCTGCTACTCAAATACGTTTCTGTGGTCACATATAGTTATGCTATTTTTGTTTTACATCGCATATTGGAGTGTCGCTTTGTCAAAAAATGTGCAACTGTGACGAACTCAATGACGGGACAATACCTGACGCGATAAAAGTGAACATAGAGACTTAAATTACAGACGCATCAAAGTAATCGAGTCGAGCTCGTGTTCCAAGCCAATTAGTGTGATCACCCAAGTCCCTGTCTCCCAACAAGTTCCCAAACCCCTTTGTCATAATTTATCATTCACATACTGGCTTTTATCGCCTGGTAAAGCGGCAGTAATAAGTATTCTTTGCCATTTTCTGCCTGCGAGTACAGACCTTTTAAAACCTCTCTTTACCTCTCTTTTTAATCCCTACTGGATGTCGTCTGTGGATGCAATGTTTATCTTTGACAACCTTGGGCTTCATAAGGTATATTCAGTGGGGGCAGTTGGGGCAGTTGGGGAACATTTTTTTGCAGCCTTGCGCATTGTGCCACTGGAAAGCACCCATGTATGCATAGAAAGGATTGATATCTCATGAATTACATTCCCATTAGTTATTTAAACAGCCTTGAATTGGACTAGACGTTTGACAGAAAGCATGCACAACAGTTTCTGTTTTCCTAGGAGTATTGAGTCCTGGCATGTCTATTCTCAAAGCCTTGCAGGTATCATGCAAACGTGCGTTAGTCACCCTTTATATCGGTCTTGCTCATGTCATCAATCATTGTTAGAAATAGTATTCCATTATCTTACTTGAATAGCGCAAACTACCCATAAATATAACTTAACTTGTCATCATTCATTGAGCTTAGTACCAGATTTCAAAAGTTAATTGAAAACTGAAGGCAACTGAGTTTTACAGAAAAGAGCTCCACGAAAATGTTGATGTGGCCTTCGAGTCCAATGAAAAATTTACATATACATAACGAGTCATTGATCAGTTCCATCTGAGGGAAAATAAAGTTGTATGATTTGTCAAGATGTGGCATGATGTTTAAAATTCATCGAGCAAGTTAAGGTTGGTAGTGAGAGGGGCTCTATTTCTATTTGCTTGCAGTAGATAAACACTGTTGTCTAGAGTACTATCAGAAATACTCAGATGACAAAAATAGAAAATATTCAAAAGTATCGAAAAGTGCCTTTTATTCCATTTGGTGACATCTTCCGGCTTTTTTAACCTTGTTGGAACGTTTGAATATTTTCATGACTTGGGAACTCCCCATACAACCATTTCTTTAAAATTGTTTAGGGAACAACTACCTCCCCCCCCCTCTTGCTATGTACGGCCTTGATACTGTATTATTCCGTTCTTAATGGCCGCTTTTCTCTTTGATTTGAGGGTAAATAGATTGCCGATACAATCCGGGTTGTTTGTTTATGTTTGTATTGTTTATAAATCAATCATGGGAATCCATGATTGATTTATGCACAGAGTATGCACAGAGTATGCACAGAGTATGCACAGAGCATGCACAGAGCATGCACAGAGCATGCACATAGTATGCATAGAGTATGCACAGAGTACGCACAGAGCATGCATAGAGTAAGCAAAGTGTATGCACAGGGTATACACAGAGTATGCACAGAGTATGCACAGAGTATGCACAGAGCATGCATAGAGTAAGCAGAGAGTATGCACAGAGTATGCAAAGTATGCACAAAGCATGCACAGAGTATGCAAAGAGTATGCACATAGTATGCACAGAGCATGCACAGAGTATGCACAGAGTATGTACAGAGTATGTACAGAGTATGCACAGATTTACGAGTCGAAGCTGATATTGTTGCGTTGTCACAGTGAAACTGCGAGTGCGTCTTAACAGAAGTAATCAAAAGATATTTACCCGTTCCCCCTTGATACATATTATTGTCTGTCGTACCTAATTGTCTGTTGTAAGTGGTATATGGCAGGTTTTTGTGTTCGTTTATTTTTTTTGCTGCATGTTAATTGGCTAAGATACGTGAAGTGAGAAACTGCTCTTTACAAGTATGGTTCGTATTTGGACACTGTATCTACTTCGATCCGCAATTAACAATATCTTAGTGATATTGGAGCCCAGTCTTCCAATGTTTACTTCCAAATTGGTGATTTTTTACCAGAAATGGTATCAGAGTCTGTGGTGGTCGTGCACAGTGGGGAGCAGTCATGTACCAAGAAACAAAGAAACTTTTTAGTGCATCTGCCTATCATACAGATGCTATAGTCTGAGAAGGCATAGGAAGAAGAATGGAATGAATTTAGAATATCACTGAATAGCAAGGAAGTGCTACGGTACTCGTACATGGACTTCGGATCAATAAAAACTCACGATAATCTGAAGATCTTCACTCAGTTTTATTCATCGGGATAGGCATAGGATATTGCCAGTAAATGGCATTACATCTGAAAGAAAAGTGTAAGGCAGATATATAATGAAGATAACGGTAGACGAGGTAGCCTTAAGTAAAATTGTAGTCAACCAGGATACCTTGCTGAAAGCCGATGATCTGCCCTTGTTATCCGACAAAAATGGGCTGATGAATAATGATTTTGTAATCAAGGTCTACATTAATCCTTCTTCTTAGGTCATGGTGTATTTCATCAACGGCAGAAATGGAACGGAGTCCTAAGCTTCGTTTGGAGTGTCATTCCAAGTCATTCATTTCATGCAAATGCGTTTTTTTTCTTTTGCCGCATCGATTAAAATTTATAAATTATCCTTGATCTCCATGTATACCAATATTTAGAAAATGTTTTATTATTTGCTAGTTTAATAAGTCTCGACACCTGGTGGACACTAAATAGCAGCGTCGCAAGGTGGAAATTACTTCTGTTAAAGAACAGTAAGAGATTTCATTTGACGCGGTGCTGTTTCTGTCTTTTGGCGGCAAGCGCCCATGATGCGAGCTCTATCTACTCTGCTTTTGCTCGTCTGCGTAAACAACAGGTGAAACAAGATTAGCTGCTCAAGAAATTCAGGCAGGCTCACGTTCTCGGGACTAATGTCCACTTGTTTTGGCACGTGCAGTGCCATATGTAGAAGCAGTCTCAATAGAAAACACTTCAAAGTGTTGTTTCACCTGTAATTATGGTCAGGAACAAGTGAAATGTCGCATCTCGTATCTGTAGTAAGATGCAGTGTAAGGTGTATTCCACTTCATAAATCGTGTGCTATGGTTTGTTCAGTTTTCTTTCATTCATTGGTTCTAACAGAACAATGTTGAAATCAATGTTGACACAAATAACTTAATAAACTATACTTTAAACTATGGTTTATATATCTTGTATTGTATGTAGAATTTCATCAACTTATCCTTTAAAGTAATATGTGCCGTCCATGATTTACTAAATGACTGTATGTTGGAATGCAATTTATTCCAATCTCAGGCGATTTTTATTGGCAACCGAAAATAATATCATTACAATTTATGGTGATGATGTGCCCCAAAATTTAGGAGAATCCTTACAGCTGCTTCATTCTGTGCAATACCCTTTTTTCTACGTAATCCTTATTTAAACAGGCCTTTACTTGTCCAGTTTTCGTTGGCTTGGTCCATTTTGATGTACAGTGCTATTTAGTAATCTTTTATCGTATGGCTAAGACCTTGTAGCTTGAGAATTACCAGGGTATTCGTTTTCGTCTCCAAAAAGGTTCGTAACTATTTAACTTTGTATTTTATTTGTCATGCGCTAGCTGCTGCACCTCTGCTTTTGTGAATCACATGATTCAAGACATTAAGGAAAAGATTGACGATGGATTACAGTACTTGCGTTGTTCTAGGTATTAAGGAGAAAGCAAGACTTAGGTGTGATGCCAAGCTTAATTACGTCAGGGTTACGAAAAATGCCAAGAGGTTTTGATTGCCGTGTTGTGAATAGCTCAAACGTGAGATTGTGGCTATTTCGTGGTTTTAGTCATCCTCTTGGCTGAAGCGTGGCGTGCTCCAATGGTGCTTTGTAGGCCCTTGTGCTCTTGTTGTTACACGGGGCTGATCAATTTGCTAGCGATAGTTTGAATAAAACTAAAGTGCTCATGGTTATTTAAACTGTTTTAAGCATTACCTCTCACTGATCTGTTTCGGTAATCTGCCACTAACGGTGTGGTTCAGTGTTGTATGTCACATCTACAGGAGAGCTCGGACGAGAATTTTAAGGAAGATTATAAAGAAACGAAGAGCTTTTCGTATTTGACAGTAATATTATAAACAGAAAGACTAACTACACTCTATATGATTTTAAGTGCAAAAAAACCTGAAAATATCATCCACGTGTGATATAAAGATGGATCCTACTGATCTTCACATGATTTCCTCATCCTAGTGCCAATTACAATTGACACAATTTAGGGCTAATTACAATTGTCGCAAGTTCTGATACTCTGAATTAGCACTCAATAATTACTCGGAACAACTTACTTGGACCTAAAGTCTTCAAGTTTCTGTTTACATGGAGCTTTTGCCAAATTATTCGCTAGCATTGAGTTAGTGTCACAATACGCAATCTCTAAAGCCTTGTTTACACTACGAGATTTAAACCGGGTTCAAACTGAGTTAATTTTTTGCGGTGTGAACGCAACAAAGCCGGCTTCGACTGGGGTTAAATTGACCCATCTCCAGTAGCTGGATTCGACCTGGGTCAAACCGTTAACTGCTTCTAGGCTTTTTAACAAACGTTCCTAGCGAAATGCCCTCCTGCCAATTCTCCAACACCCGCCGTTTTAATTTCATCTACGTCAGCGTATAACACGCATGCGTGCTCACGTTATCCCGTGTCCACCCCTGATTTGCGCTCACATTGCATTTTGACCAAAGATAAAGTGGGTTCGACTCAGTTTACTTTAACCCGGATTAAATCTCGTAGTTCAGACAGGGCTTAATGCTTTAGCATACACCTTCTCGCGGACGAAATGATGTCTTACATCAACGTCTGGTGATAATGTTCTGAGCCACGCTGACTCTTGCGCTGCACTAGCTAAAGACAATCTGTGTCAGTGGACTGTACAGAGTAGTTGATTGTATGTGGAACCTCAAACTGATAAGGCTTTCAAATAAATTGATGTAGACTTTGTCATTAACATGTCACCAGCCCAATAATCATTAGTATACCCAGACAATGTGATGGGATTACTATTACTGGCATCAAATTGAATCCCATTTTGAGAGTTCCCTTTATATACCTAGAAGTTCTTTTAATTCCCTTTCTTGTGACTGTAACTAGGGTTAGACATAAAGTTGTTCAGTGCTCCCACTGCTACACATACGTCTGGTCGTGTACCAACTGTGGCATAAGTAAGACTACGAACAGCAGCTTGAAATTCTGTTTTGTCAATAGACTTGTCACATCTACTTAACTCCATAAATTTTACAGCATGAATTAACTCCTTAAACCTATCCAACACTTCACTTTTACGTTTGGTAAAGTAAACAAGTAAGCCTAAGTTATCATTAATTGAATCACTTGGAAAGGTCCACAGGTATCATTAAAAACCAAATCTAATAGTTTATTAGATCTACTGTCACTCACCTTTGACAATGTCTATTGGATTCCTCTTGTAAGTGGACGTCTAGACTTAATCGTAGATTTTCGTTGTAGGGTTTTCAGGTTGTCATAATCTAGATGACTATAACGAAAGTGCCCTAATTCAAATGTATTCATTTTCTTGATGCATAAAAATGAAATTTTCATGAAGGACATATTTGGCTTTTGCAGCCTACTATCCTTGTGTCCAATATGAACGACTGTATTTCTTAGATGGGCAATACATGTATTCTCATTAAGATTTACCTCTGTACCACTATCAGTCACGGCAGATATAGATGCCACCTTACACTTTAGCTTAGGCACAAATAATACATTAAGTAAATGAGTATTTTTTCGGGCCATTGGATACATAAAGATTCAAAGTTCCTTTCATATAAGCCTTCACTTCACTATTGTCTGCCAGCTTGACAACGGAAGGCTTGGCTAACTTAACATAATTGGACATACGCCTGTTGCTAAAAGTCATGTGCCTTGAGGCATCAGAGTCAATGATCCAATCTTTTGTTGTTTTCCTCAAAGAAAAAGTCGCTTTGAATCATCAGACGTTGGGAAATCGCTTTAAATGTGATTCGATACTTTACCTTTGCCTGTTTTTTTCTGTGTCGTGCTTTGCTCACAGTGTTCAGACCATATCCTCTTTTCCCACAGCTCAAGCGCTTCCTCTGGAATCGTCATTTTGCCTTTACCTTTGTTGCCTGAAGCACACTACAACTACTGCATGTTCTGACAGTTCTGCAGTAAAATTTATTTCTCAAGTTTTTGCTTTAGACCTCTACGTGCCGTCATTCAGGAGATACTCAGATCTCTTGATACCTATATATTAATAACAAAATGCCAAAGAAAATGTTGCTTAATTGAGCAGCTAGGACTTTTATAACTATTAAACATTTTGCCAAAGGTTTTAAGTATCAGGTTAGTAGATATGTCTTTGAACGTTTTATACCAGTACACTTCTTTTGGCAATTGGGCACATTTTCTAACATTGGCATTTTGTCATTGTTAAACGTGGGAAGTTTGAAATAATGCAAATAAAAGTGTACCGTTAAAAATTAAATTATGCATTTTATTGTTGTACTTCTGGCTACGGTGCTAACCTACGAAAATCAGGCTACCGTGCTAGCCTACTACCTTCCGGCTACGTTGCTAGCTTCCTACTTTCCTCCCACGGTGCAAGCCTATTACCGTCTTGTTACGGTGCTAGCCTATTACCGTCTTGTTACGGTGCAAGCCTACTATCGCCTTGTTACGGTGCAAGCCTACTATCGCCTTGTTACGGTGCAAACCTACTATCGCCTTGTTACGGTGCAAGCCTGCTACCATTAGGCTTCGCTGTTGGCCTCCTCCTTCTTAGTGCGGTGCTATCCTAGTACCTTGGGACTACCGTGCTAGTCACGTACTTTTGGACAACCGTTGTAGCCTTATATGTCTTATAACCTATAGGGCACCCTGGATGTTTTGTATGAGAGTGTTAAGGCGTCCAGAAATCTTAAAGTTAAGCTTGATATTATTAGGCAAACTAGCCTTGAAAATACATTTTTTGTCAACGAGGTATTTACATTTTTATCTACCATATTAATCTTTAGTTCCCGTTATCGGCATTTAATTTTATAAATTTTTTTTCAGGCAGCATGCCCCTGGACTCTACTCTATTTCTAAAACCGGTCAGCTCCTCGGCTCACTGCCTCGCATATTTTACATTTAGTGTCCCCTGATATTCGTTCATTCTAACCTACACTTTTTGTCGTAAATCGTGCTTACCATTGGCAGCTCTTGCTGTGCTTTTTCTTCCAGTGTGAGACAGATGCAGACAAAATGAGCTCAAAACAGTCGTTATTACTGCTGTGATGTATGGAGGACAGCAGGTGCATCGCGTTTTTGGAAGTTGGGTAACCCTGTAGGAAGTCTAGCACTGTTGTTTTTATCGCTTTTCGTTACAAATGAAACGCACGGTCTGAAACATCAAGACACAAGTGCTCAATACTACAAATTTATGCAAAGCGTCTGACTGTGTAGTAGATGTGCTGACCCCCTGATCAAAAGACGGAAAGTGTTGGTCTTAACTGAAAGATCAAAGCTTTAGACACTTGAACCAACTTTGTGTATACGACACATGAAAATTCCATTGAAAATTTGCGACATTGCGCTGAAAACATATTTAAAAGCTTTTTTCATCTGACACTTGAGACTATGAATCTTCAGAAAGTAAAGCATAGATATTTATGTCTTATATATATGGCAATCTTTTGATACTAAACATGGATCAAAACTAGCTAATCATAAACAATAAAGAAAAAAGACAAAGAGAAATAACAAAGCATTATTGGAAAATTCCAAGTCAAATTTTCTCCAGAATGCGCCAAAATGTATAAGGACGAAAATTTTGGGGTAAATGGCATGCCTACATCGTCCTTTCATCTAAGTATATTGGAGCCTGCCTGCATAAATGCAAGAAAACCAGAACTCTGTAGGCAGAAAGAGTTTGTTTTTTTTACTTGGACTCTGCGTATGATGCTTAGGGTTTTTTTTTCTCTTTGCCTTTTTTCTTGTTTGTGATTGGCTAGTTTCAATTTATGTTCTTATTGAAAGGTAGCCATGTATCTATACTTTCCTTTTTCACGATTCCAAATTTGTAGAGCGTCTGACGAAAAAAACTTTAGGTTTGTTTTTAGCGCAATGTCGCAAATTTTGAAGACAAATTTGAAACAGTTCCTTTCGCAATGATCTGTCATGGGAAGGAATGATGCAGTGTTTTCAATCGGTAAATTACAAGTGGTTGAAAACTATTAATAACTATGCTTCTGTTCTTTACGCGACATTCTCTTATCATAATATATCAGGTGATTTCAAAATGTTATTATTTGTCTGTCTAAACTGTTTAGCGCAGAAGGTCTCAGGTTTGCATTTATGAGGTTTGCGTTCGAAGTTCCGGTAGTTGTATTAATCATAACCTTATTTCTATTCATGACACAAGATGACCCTGTCGGCTTCAATGTAGACCTAGTGGAATTTGTCATAAATTCTTACTTCCTTGGTACAATGCACTAACCGCTTTTAACCGTATATCAATTAGTATAAGTAGTATCAATTTCACTTGACACGCGTTCATAATTTAGGGCTAATTACAGTTATCACAAGTTCTGACACTCTGACACCTTTGTACAATGCACGTACCGCTTTTGACCGTATAAACCAATAGATAGGAGGGACACCTAACTGCATCAGTAGACTTGCGGAGTTGAATCAGTAAAAGTCTTGCAATCTTAGCTGAGTAGAAAAGTCGTCAGACTTGGATTCGAGGCTCCGATGAATATAATGATAACTTTTCTTAGGTTCAATACACAAGACTAACCTGTCCTCTTCTATCGGGATTGTTGTTACTTTCTTTGGTATTTTGGCTGACATTCAAATTCGGACCTATAAAGCTCAGTATATTCTTAATGGTGTTTTTGTAAGAGAAGGTCTTAAAATATGAACAAGAAGGTTTTATCCTAGTTCAATATTAGTATTTGCTACCGTTGTGTATAATGCCTGTTTTGATCACTAGCAAACAAGACTGTTTGTAGCATACTTAAAATGTTTAGCGAGAAAAAAGGAGAGATTAAATCAGTTTGCCACATCTGTCATATTTTGTAACTAGTAGCAAATCCTTGCCTCTCTCAATAATCCCTAGGTAATGAGTGCCTCATGTGGATATGAGCAAATTTAAAATTGTTTATCATGCCAGGAAGTCTTTCGTTTATCTTATTTTCGACAAACTCCTCACAGGCTTAATGAGTGTCCTAGCTAGTTTCATCCGTTGTGAATTAACATGGCGAGAGTAAGGTGTGACTACAGATGTTTTTTAATTTTTAATGGAATATGATTATTTACTACAAATTCAGGTAAACAGAATTTAGGACTTTGCTAGTGCAAACACTTTTCAGTTTGAAATTCTTACTTTGTTCTCAAGTTGTTGCATAGTACATTAAAACGAAAATTTTGAGATTTCTTGAAACAAGTACTAAATATTTTTAAGTCCTTGAACGCTGTTATCCACAAAATTCAATTGCAGGTATTGTGTTTTTCATAGGCATGAATCGCTGACAAAATACTCTTTGGAAACATTAATTCCAGATAAATTTTTATGGAGAAATAATACATAGTAATGTTGATATTCCAAATTTTTAAGAGAAATTGCTGCTCTAATTTTGAAGTGCTAACCCGTAATCCTCTTTTATTTCAGGGCCCGAAAAATAACATAAGCCCGCTGGTATATACCCCTCGTATGTGAGCCCCATTATAAGCTCATGAATACCTTATTTTAGGTAAAGGTAGGATTATTTTAATGGCCGTATAGTTGTTGATTATTTTTGTGAATTTAAATCCAGTTCTGTCAACTAATGAAATAAGTAATATAAGAGGTTCATTATTAAGGTGATAACATTTTTCTTTTGTTTTCGTTTAAACACACCATTGCAAAACGTTCCCGTTTGACGTAATCAAGAATTTTAACTTAACGGAATAAATGAGAACAGGAGTATTTTGTTGCTAGTTTGAAATGGGCAGTTTTTGAAATGATAATTATTTTACACTTCTAGGTTGCGGAACTTGTAAACGTTTTTGATTGGGGAGGAGGGGGGAGGATTGTAGTTGCGACTTTGTGTTCTTCCCCCCCACTACTACTCTGATCGATATTTAACACGTCGTGTACTTACTACTTTATATTCCATGCAAGCAGCAAGCGTTTATATTACAACTGCTTACTTGTCGCCATGTGTGTTGGTTCCTGGTAGACATAGACAGAGTGATCTCGCATAAAGAATAGGCGTATAGATATAACTTCGAGCGCCTGAGCTATGAGCTCGGATCTCCCGTTTGTAGATCAGACGCCGTTCCTTCTGCGTATAGGAGATTAGTAAGAGTAGTCGATATATTACGTAGTCATTTAACCCTGGGCGTCCACTTGTGCTGTTGGGTGTCTGTCTATTGATGATTACGCTTACAAGCAGTATGTGTTATGTACTTACAACGATCCAGTTACCACGCTTTGTGTCACATTCTGGGCCAAACGTAGTTGGAACAACACGTTTATACATCTAATTAACTCATATTTCTCGCTTTATTGTCCACTGGAGGTGGACTAACTCACTCCCTTCAAAATAATGACACACTGGATATATCTGTATTTATCTGCATTTATTTTTTGATCGGAATCCAACTTTGAATAGGGGGAAGGGGAGGTCTTAAGTGGAAAAAAATGTGAAAATTGTTCCAACACTTTTGGCAGGAATTGTAGTTCCAGGTAGAAGTAGACATGATGTTCTTGTATAATCAGCAGAAATAAAGTTATGATTATTTAAGTTTGTATTTTTAAAGTGAAATCAGACAAAACTGTAATTTAAAAGGCCAATATTTTATGACAGTCAATATTTTCAGCTTTTAGCTGGATATTGCATTGTTTCTTTTGAAGCAAATTTTGCATTTTCTTTGATCTTTCATGTTGTACTCCTAGGATTAATGGTAGAATCGGGTGAAATCAAAGGACGAAAAGATCTGTAAACGGTAGTCGATTACATAGTTTATATAAAGATTGACTAGCACGGTGTTTCAACGCTTTGAGATCCCTGACCCTTGGCTCTGTTAATTTCAGAGCCGTCGAGCGAGGAAAGTAACCTTACAAAGTTCCTCGGAGCTGCAAAGAGGCCGTTAATTTATTTAGGATTCGCTCTGAACTCATAATCGTGGTTGTCCTTGCCTGGTCTTTTAGCTTTGAATTCAACGCTTTTGTCTTTTGTGTAGGTGACTGTGCTCAAGTCGTTGAAAATCCGAAGCAGCATAAAGACCATAGGCCTGGGCAAGAGAATCAAGAACAGGTCAAAGGGAGCCAGTTTGCTGATGAGAGTCTTGGGCGTATTTCTTCACAAAGAGAACAAGAATCGTCTGAAATAGATGACAGAGTGGTCCTACTTGATAGTGCGGTTGGTCAAACGGAAATCTCCAGCGGTAAAAGAGTGAAGACCTCAGGAGATAAAGAGTTAACATCTGAATTTTCCTTTGATAATACGAAACGTACTTCCGTGCTTGCTACTGAGAATTTATCCTCGACCCAGTGGTCATTAGAAGCCTTTACTCAGGAATTTGACAGCATGGTCAGTAAGAGTGACGGTCATTTTACGCGTCAAGCGATATTACCCGCAACGCAATACGAACAATCGAGCGTGAGAAACGACAGCTTGAATCCCCCATTGCCTGAGACCGTAACAAGCAAACGTTCGGCTAAACGTTCAGAAAGAACCGAGAATAAGACGTTGTTACTGTTTCCATTGACGTGTAAAAGTGGTTTTGCAGAGAGAGATGTGAATAATGAATCATCTATTCAGGGAGCTACGGCTACCTGTGTAGAAGACATTCCAACTGTAATCTGTCTTGGACATGACCGGATTAATGACCGATCAAAGTTTGAGATAGAAAATGATGCTAGAGAATCGCAAAATTCGCCTCGCTTTCGTGAAGACTTAACCGGGGACATAGGGCTTGTAAGAGGCGATTTGATGGCTGACGCAGAAACCTTTTCTATTGACAGTAATGCTTGGCAAATAAGTGACACATGTCAACACGATAACCACGTTGTGGTAACGCCTAGACAATATTCAGTAGCAACAACTTTTTGCAAAAGAGATGGAAAGGTTCCTACTCGATTTGTCGAGCCTACTGAGGCCACTAATGACTCGCAGAAAATGTTTGGCGAAAAGGTGACAGGTAAAAAGGCACAAGAAAATGAAAACATTTGTTGGAGAAGACCATCACGAGAGAAAACAAACACTGGAACAGGTATTCAAGAAAATGACAATACAGTGAACGCAGCTATTTATTCAAATGGCTCAACAATGCCCACGCGCACTGTCAGTGACGAAAAGACTCAAGAAGCATCGAATCCCTGTGTTATTTTTACTTCACTTTCCGCTCCCAACGATGTAAACTTTAGTCCGAGCAAGTCTGAAGAACACCAGGTTTCAAGTGACAACAGTAGAGTGAGTGAATTATCTGGACACTGTGATAGAGTGAAACATAGCGATGGTTGTACTAAAGTTGAAACCTTGTCTAATGCCACTTTGACCAACAGAATTTACGACCACGTTCAATCTAATAAAAGTTTCGAAGTAAAAAAAGAAACTTATTGCAGCCTAGCAACTGATGGTACTGAAATTGATATAAGGAGAAAACCTGGAATCGAAAAGTGGGAGCCATGCAGTCATACTTGCTTAGATACAAATAATCAACTAGCACGAGTTTTGAAGGACGATAAAACCGACAGAAGACTGTTAAGAAGATCTCCGCGAGCAAAGAAAAGGACACGACCTTCTAGCGACCATCTAACTAAAGACTGGAAAAGAGAAAGTCGTTTAGAGGGATTTACGGTGACGGTAGGTTTAAATGATGGCGGTATTGTTGATATCAAGTAAAATTGATATCTATGAAGGTTTTGTCGACAATGATCACATAGATTCGTCAGAATTATGTAGCCGACATAATAGAATTTGCAGTGTCCAGGTAGCGTTCGCCAGCAACCCTTGCGACTTTGTCTTGCCCCATGCCCAAGGGATTAGATTCTACTATAGGGCAACATTGTCCTAATAGCCCATCCTGTGCTGAGCGGTATAGTGACGATCTTTTCTCAGTTGTTGCTAAAGCAAGGTCTAAATTTCAACTTGGTGTTTTTGATGTGGTTTACTTTAGGGAGCGTAGAAGGAGTTTGTGGTTTCACTCCGGTTGTTGCGCTAGTTTGCTTCTGGCAGTTATCTCATCATCTCACTTTTTCTTCTTGTTCTTTCATTCCTTTGTACATCTTCTCTTTGTCTTTTGTCGCCCAAACCTTTGTTTGTTTCTTACTTAGCTTTCAATTTTCAATCCTGCCTTACACTACAAATTCTGCTATATTTTCTGTTACTGTATTCTGACAAATCTATGCGATCAGTGTCAAACGAAAAGCTTTATAGATGTTAAGTTTACTTAAAACAGTTTTAAAGTTTTGTAATGTTAGGGAACGTTTCTCAATATCATTAAATACGGACACACGATACATAAAAATGTCTTTTGGCTGACTATTATATGACCTATGACTTATGAAATATAAATATTTACTTTTATCAGCAGTCACCTGTTTGTCAGCAGAAAAGCCTACTAACAAGAGCAAGGTAGCAAGAGCAAGGCAACAAGAGTCTCACATACAAGTTGTACATACTGTGATACTCTGTATTACCCGACGTTTGGACTTCGTGACTTGCATTATAACATTCAGCTCTCAGATTATTAATCTGCTATTTTTAAACGACTGTCCAGTTGTATAGTAGAGGAGAGCCCCACACCACTCGTTATCTGAATCAAGACATCTTGGTATATGATATCGATTTGCATTTCATTTTTAGGAATGACCCGTTTTGAGAATGAGGTCCGGCCAGTGCACCTAACGCGATAAGAGTTGTCCTATCTTTAACACTATAGTCCACAAAACGCAGATAGCGTTTGTAAGGTTGACTAAGGGCTATATATAAGCTAGATATACATGTAATTGTTGCATCAGAATTTTTCCTGCAGCACAGGGACGGTTTCTTGAAGTTTCTAGATGTATGCAACAAAAGTGTTTAAACTGCTTTGTTTAAACAGTTTTATTACATTCGGTGACGCTGATTGCAGAGGGAAGACTTTAAATTCAGTAGTATAGTTCGCAGTTCACCGCGTCGAGCATTGCTTATATCTTTATAGATCTTCCCATGTTAATATGGCTTTGGACAGTTCTCTTTTCCTGAGACCAGACCATTTGTAAGTATTGTCTCACTGACATTTGTGGTGACTCTTCTTTCCCTAAATTATTCCGTTCGGATTTGTTTAAGAAACACCATTTAAAGGGCGTTTTGGGTGGCTAAAACAGCTTTAGAACTGTACTTATGATTATGTGCATCAAAGGAATTAATCGGGTACTCGTTTTGGACTCGCAGTGCCTTGGATATTTTTGTAACTTGTCCATCCTAAGCAGATCAGGGAGGTTTAGATACAGTACGATTATCACTAGCGTAGTTAGGAAGTCAAGCTTATACTCGTATTGATTCTTTGTATTGTTTAGATATCTCTGTTTAAAAATAGCCACGAGATATACTTAATCGAAATGGCAGACACTATAGTAACAGCTGCGTACTTTGACTCGAAGAACGTATTCGATGAAACCTACGTTTTAGCAATAATAGAAGAAACATCCGCAAAATCTGCACCTACTTTTTCTTATTGGAATTTCGGAAATTTCCATTTGAAAAGTATGATAATTAATGTTCCAAACTCGTTCGTCGACTATGATGAGATTTTTGAAAAAAGTCGTCCTTAACAACTGCTTTCAGTGTGAGTTATTATGGTGATTCCTACGCAGACCAGTTGCGCACTGGAAAACTCGTATTCGTACCGAGTCTATTCCTCTCTATTCAGGGACGAACAGCTACAGCATCTTTTTTTGTACTGAACAGTATATAATCCAGGAAGACAAATCCCGATACTAGTACTAAGAGTTTGCCTTACATGATAAAGTGAAGCGGCGAATTATTTATGTTTTTTGACATAAATTTCGTTATAAAAACACTTTTTAGTAGAACAGAGGCTGCTGTTTATCAAGCAAAGATATCGGAAGTCCTTAGCAACTCTTATGGCTTGCAGATGTGACATAACAGTCTTGCTTATATGCACTATAAAGCGTTAACATGTATGTTTTAGGGGGAGCCAATATTCTTGGTATGGGGCCATGATACTGCCTGCTACACTTGACAGAACTTTGATCTCTTGGGAAATAGGGATGCAAAAGTCTAGTGAATATAGTCGTGGTTAAAACCATTTTAAACTTATTTTAAAACCAATTTAAAACCATTTTAAAACCGTTTTAAAACCAATTTAAAACCATCTTAAAACCGTTTTAAAACCAATTTAAAACCGTTTTAAAACCATTTTAAAACCATTTTAAAACCAATTTAAAATCGTTTTAAAACCATTTTAAAACCATTTTAAAACCATTTTAAAACCATTTTAAAACCATTTTAAAACCATTTTAAAACCAATTTAAAACCATCTTAAAACCGTTTTAAAACCAATTTAAAACCATTTTAAAACCATTTTAAAACCATTTTGAAACCATTTTAAAACCATTTTAAAGCCATTTAAAAACCATTTTAAAACCATTTTAAAACCATTTTAAAACCATTTTAAAACCATTTTAAAACCATTTAAAAACCATTTTAAACCATTTCAAAGCCATTTTTTGTATTTATTTGAAAGTAAGTTCGGAAATTCGCCCTCCCCCCGGTAGTGTTCCCTCATCTCACACTTTTTCTTGCGGATTTTGTCCCTATCTCATAGCATGTCTCACCGGGAAATCACGATTCTCAAGGCTCGAAGAAAAAGGAAACAAGTATTTTTCCTCTGAAAGCCATTGATTTGGACCCTTTTAAATTAATTCCATGCTTTCAGTTCCCGTCTCCAGCATCAACACCATTTTCAGTCGAAATCGCTCTCGATGTTGTAATTGTCATGGATTTTCATGCGCGACTGACAACCTCCGAAGTCATTGGCTTGGTTGGCGGTAAATACAACTACGATGCACAACTACTAAAGGCAAGTACATATGCTTTCTTGTAGTTAGCCTTTATTGACCCACTTTTTGCACTTTTGTAATTTGCAGTGGATAACGTCTTTAGACGTGGGTTATTGCCTATGAACCAGTCACTTTTCCTGTCGGGCTATACAGGGAAAGTAGAACCAAGCTCACCTCTTGCTATTTGAGTTGTTTCCTATCATTAAATTCTAAGTTAAGTCTCAGCTGTCTGGTTGCCACGGCATTACTTATCGTCGCAGTGCCAAGTCTTGTTCCAAACTTGCAACTGTAACAAGTGCTATTTTCATTAACAATCTGTTTGGTTGAAAAGGCGCACTATGAAGTCTACAACTATGAAAAGTAATTATGTGAACATGTGAAGCATACTTAGTAGCGAATCCATATGTATCCACTTGAGAGCTACTGTTGAGTAACTTGTACTTTTGTACGTTGCTTTAAATTATTGTAAACTTTAAAAACATTGTTTAGGTGGAAATTAGTAGTTATACTCAAACTATGGTCAAAAATTTTTAAAACCACGTGTTAAAGGTTTCAAATATAATTAAAATGATAAGGGCATTGACCATCTATGGTAATGTTGTGATATATGGAGAACTTATACATATTTTGTAGCTAAAGAATAGTGTTTGGTTGGGTTGTTGCTGTTAATGATCTTGCGTAGTTCCAGATTGTGTGGGTAGAACAGAGCAGTTCCATGGCAATCATATCATATTATATGTCATATCATATCATATCATATCATATATTGTACATATATCATATCATATATTATTTTACAGTATGTTATATGGTGAAAGTATGGGTGGTATTTGTTATTAAAGAATCATTTAACGTCGATTTGAATAAGAGTAACTGCTTGGTTTCATGCAGTATAATGTGTGCGTGTTATTGTTTTTTTTGGTTTAGCTTTGTTCTATAGCCCCTTGCCCAAACATTGGCTCTGATATACAATGCGAAATGGATCCAGTTGCACAGGCGGAGGGATGCCGTATGCTGCAAGAAAAAGGGCTAGATGTTGTTGCCTGGTACCACTCTCACCCCACATTTGTACCAACCCCGTCTATTCGAGACTTGCAAACACAAGTTGAACTTCAGGTAAGATAAAGTCTGTTCGGTTAGGAAATATTCTCGTTTGTTTTATGAAATTGTGGTGGATTTAATATTAGAGCAAGACATGGCTGTGATAAGTGACGTTTAACTTTGATCCGCTTTTACTATTACCCTTAGTTTAGAATTATAATCCTAAACTTTGACAGTAGTTTTGTTTACTAACCATGAAACTGACTATTTCTCAGTGGTCCTCAGCGTCGGCTTGTTTACGTTTTTACTGATGATGTATTTTGATCTTACGATTTTTGCTAGATCCTTTGCGTCTATGGTGGACGGGGCCGTACATGGGGGTGGTTGGGTGGCAGTTGCCCCCACATTTTTAAAGTAATTTTTTTTCAAACATTATCATACATCTTTATAAATCATACAAATTTCTTTTGGTGTATTGGCAGGAAAACCAAGTTTACTTAAGAAACGAAGTACAAGTACTGAGACGATACTTTTTTGTTTTCACCAAAAAATTTGTTATTCTTGTTTATTGTATTCTGTTAATATAAATGCCTGGACAACTTACTGTACATTAATTTCTGATGATGAAGAATGGAATGTTTTCGAAACATTAATACATGATTATGCATGAGTGTTCCTCTTGTCATTTAAATCATGCTTGTCGTCGCAGTACTTGTACTTCGATTCAAGAAACAATAGTTCATGAGATATCAATTCTTTTATGTTTAAATGGGTGTTTTCTGGTGACATAATGAGTAGAGCCACAAAACCATTTTCCCCAACCGCCGTCCCTGAAAATATCCTGTGTATGGCCATGGTGGCAAACAATTTAAAGTCTGTACCGACGGGACCATTATTGACAGTCCCAATCACTTGTAGCACGCGGTACAGTTTGATTCTGTTTTAACAGCTTTTTATTCCGTTACCATAGTGTCAACTTAATATCAAGCTTGTTATCTACAGGACTGGTTTTCAAGTGATGGAATGCCGTTTGTTGGTCTCATCATCAGTCCTTACATTAAAGATGCCCTGCAAAATGGTCGCTGGCAGTCGCAGATCAATTGTATAACAACGACAGATCAAGAAGACGAGAGTTCTTCATTTAGGTTGCCATTTTCTCTTGATTTTAAAGTAGACAGTGCGAATCATGAAGCAGAATTGAGTATACTGCGCGAGGAGCTTTGCAAGTGTCTAGCTATCGTCCATGGAAGTCATGAGTGAGTTCCGATGTTTAATGTTCTTATTTAAACAAGACAAGTGTATATAGCGTTATGAGTAAATGATTCACATTTACCTAGTGGCGCTAGTATGTAACCAAAGAATATGAAATTTTGTAACTTTTACTGCCCTTTCGAAGTAGAGAACGATCATATCCTTGCTAAAGTGTACCATGAAAATTCTAAACTAAGGCCTTGTAGGTCGAAAATTCGGGGGTAGATTGTTGTCTTCTTTAAAAGGGCTGTACTTTTACAAATTTTACATTTTCTTAAGGTTATGGGTAACGAAGATTGTTTTCCACTGGACTGAGAAACGTCTACTGTACATGCGTGCGTTGGTAAAGTTCAGCTGGAGATGCTGCCACATAGTTACAAGTTAACTAATCCCTAGGCACGATGACTCCAAGGTGGGTTCTGCTGCGACCTCCACTATAGAAGGCTTCAAGTTAGCAAGGCTTGCGCGGGGAATACTTCCACTCTCCCTTCTAACTTGTCCTACTTAACAGCCGCCACGTTCACAGAAATTTGGTGTATATTACGTCTGTGCTGATGCACATGAACGTGACGAGTTAAGTGTAAGACCTAAGCAACGTAGCAGTAGCAAGAGGTATCTTATATATTATGCTCGTGCCTACGTACCGCTACCAACATAGCTCAACATCAATGTGTCTAGTCTGTCATCTGCCTATGTCTATCACAGCATGCGCATTTCCGTTCTTATGTCACACCAACATTAATCAAAGGCAAAAGCAACGCCTGCAGTATCTTCAAAGCATCCTTGAACGTCTTTTAGGATAATTATTATGAAACTGCTGGTGAATGGTGAATTCCTCTGACCTGTGGAATACTCAATCGATTTGCTACATTTTCGTTGCTAATTTCTTCAGCGTGGCATTTCAAACCTGATTTCTTTTATATTTTGCAGCTTTATCAATTTAATTTTTTGGTTCGTACTCGTTTCAAAGGAAGATCTTTGCGAAACCATGGTTATAGTAGCAATCGCCTGCTTACTCTGTTAAGGCCTGACAAACTGTTTTTAATGTAACATGGTGAGGTTTCATCATAGAAGTTACCCTCCTCCAACAGTGTCTGTCAGCTAGATGCAGTTTCTACAAATACTGTAAGTCGTTCATTGGTAAGTGACACAGCCTAGAAGTTTTTGAACTTGCACAAGAGATTTGCAAACGGTATAGGTAGATGCATACTAGAAACTTCAAACTATGAAATAATAAGTTTCTGCAAGTGTGTTTCCTTGAAGTTTACATAAAGAGCCACTTTATAATTATAATCACTTAGTTGCCTGATAATATCTCGTACAATTCATCTTTGATTCTTAATAAATACAAAGTGTTTCAGTATAGAACCATGATCATAGTTGACTTATTCATCAAAATGGGGAAAATTCATTCTTTTACACGTGAATATGTATATTTAAAATGTTCTAGACATATCAACGCCGCTAGGTATCGGACTTCAACAGCTGCGTCTGGATCTCTTAAGCATTCTATTTCCTAGCATACATAGGGTTTAAATTTTTATATCTTCATTAGGTCTGCTAAAAGTGTCGAGAAGAAAAATTAGTCTATAATTTGGGCTACTGGTGATTCCTTGTCGACATGACCTATTTTGATATTTTGGTTTAATCACGAGCTCATCAAACTGCATCATTAACATATTGTTTGGCATTGTTTTTTCCTTTAAGACCTTTCTGAGGGATTCTTCAGGTATGATGGAAACGTTTTCAGAAATCTGACAGGTTTTTTCAAACCTGCCAACGCTGTCTTAATCTCTGCCTGGTCTCCCAAACCCAGTTTGTCATGTATAATCTCCAACAGTTATGTTTTATTTCTCTGTTTCCATTCTTTAATGTTTTTCTGCCTTTCCAACTTCTTTGTGGTCAACCTTGTCTCAGCTGCATTTTTTATTGCTGCGACAACCGTCTAATGTATACTTTTTATCAGACTAAGTACTACTTTCATGTTTCTAAAAAAGTGTGAATAATTGCAAAAGATGTTCCTCCTATTTTTTTGCGTATTGAGTTCCTTTATCTTTACCGACACATAATTTTCACGGTTTTTATAGTGTTACTCACATGTGTTTGACCCTCTTTCCAAGAGCTGTTGAGTTGACCGCGACTTTGGTTTTGCATATGTTTATTTGCAATTGCTTGGATCTCTATTGCTAGGACTGCCTTAAACGGAGTTGCTTATGAGTCTGAGTAACAACTACATTTTCATTTCTTTCAATATATTCATAACATCATAACACGTTAACTGCCTAACATCAACTTTTAATACTTATTTGTTTACATCTACTTTCAATACTTATTTGTTCACATCTACTTTTGATACTTATTTGTTTACATCTACTTTTAATACTTTTTTGTTTGCATCTACTTTTAATACTTATTTGTTTACATCTACTTTTAGTACTTATTTGTTTACATCTACTTTCACTACTTTTTTGTTTGCATCTACTTTTAATACTTATTTGTTTACATCTACTTTTAGTACTTATTTGTTTACATCTACTT
>JANTCA010010447.1:2802-27526 GCA_024741275.1 Chironex yamaguchii | reverse complement strand
TTAAGTCTGAGGATTGCAAGTTCGAGCCCAGTCGGCTCCCACTTAGTGCAGCTATTGTGGTAATGCCCACTCTTGATAAATATATAGATATATAGATATATGTATTGAAATTACTCAAATAGCCAACACAACACTCGCCAATGGTGTACAAAATTTTTATATGACTCGAAACTATATGCACCATTCTGTGATGTTTTGATTATATATGAAAGTGGGAATGAAGTGTGGGGTGGACCATGTACTCTTCTGGGAACTTAGGAAATGATTGCTAGTGTTTTTTTCATATCCTCCAAATGCAGTCAGAAATGGTCAGCAGTATACATGGCATATCCTGGCTTGGGATGGACAAGACCTTTGGGTGGAGGCTGATCAATGAACACTACTTCAAAAAATATGCTGAGTCGCATCTATAGAATGAGAAGGTTGTTGGAGCAAATTGCTTTGGGTAGGTTACAGTGGAAGCTTATTTCCATGAAAACCGCCGATACCTAGCATGGGTAACATGGCCAAGGAAGGAGGGAAGATATAATGAGACATCAAAGAATGGTGTATTTTTAGTCATGTATAGGTAAGCCCAGACTCTTATCAGTCTGTCTATCTATCTGTCTATAGTTCTTTTTTTCTATTTTATCTTTATTAGAGTCGATCAGGGTCAAGGTCCAGATCAAAGTCTAAGTCAGCATCAAGATCACGTTCAAGGTCTAGGTCAAGATCATCAAGGTCAAGGAGCTATTATTCACGGTCATATTCGCGGTCAAGATCACGGTCAAGATCTCCATGGAAAAGACGGTCTTATTCCAGATCCTACTCCAGGTCATATTCAAGGTCAAGGTCAAGATCCAGATCACCATATTATAAGAAGCACAGTGGCTATAGAGGGTCAAGGTAAATTTTTGTTAGCCTGATGTAATTTGTTTTTGCAAAGGGAAATTGAATTTTCCTGTGGAAACAGAAACAGTGCCCTCAGTATATATATTTCTGTTAAAATTTATCATCAGCTTACTTGTAGTTATCAACTAAATGTAATCATTGTGCCATCGACACACTGTTTCTCTTACAACTTAAACTGCAACAAGTACACCACGTTAGTTGAGTTGCTATATATATACCCGTACATCATGATCATTCCTGGTACTAAAGCTATCGTTGCCTTCCAACACATCACAAACTTACATTGTCTTTTCAGACATTTAACACAACCCCTATCACTTTCTACTCTATTCCCTTCCAGGTTGGCTCTAACTAGCTTATCTTAGTTCCGAGACTGTGTGGCTTAGGAAGTATTTGACATTGCTTTTAAGGCTTCTGGCAAGAGTCAGTACCTATCCTAACCTTTTTAAGTGCTGAGTGGTATGTAAGAATTTATTGTAACCTTACTGTTGTTATTTACAGGTACCTTATTGTAACCTGTAAATTTATTGTAACCTTTGGTCTCTCTATTAACCTGAAAATAAATGACTTCCGGCTACCTGGTTTTGTGTAGATAAGAGTTAAGCATAGTGTATATGTCACTGGCCTGTAAAAACTTTCAGAGAGCCTGGTATATATTTGTTTACTTTTAAAATCGGAGTGATTGTATGTCCACATCTGAAACAGATTCTATATCAGAGCCCTGGTCAATTCTCCTTTTTTGAGTCACTTACTTTTGTACTATCCATCTTTGAATCTTGATTTTTCCCTATAGCTTTTAAAAAAGTAACAGGTCTAACAGGTCACCATTATTTTCTAGGAAACGACATGTTGGCAGCAGGGTGAGTGACAAGTTTTAATATTTATGTCTATACTGCCCTTTCTTGGCATGTCTGGGTATTTGCCAAAGTGCTGACACAGGAATAGGTTTGTGGGCAATAAATTTTTTATTTTTTTATGAAAACACATTGTTTATGTATATAATATGTACGAAAATTATGTTTATAACTTGTGATAGATTTTTGTTTGATGTGATCAATTTCTTGAGATCTGTATGTAGGAGTTTGTAGTGTGTATTTCTGTGCTTTTTTCTTATCTGGGCAAGTTCTTCTATGTAAATTTGTTTATGTACTACAATATGCGCTATTTAATTGAACAAATCCGTGGTAAAGAGAATACTGTTGGAATGGCTTCCTTTGCAGCTTGGACAGATGCACTGTCCAAGCTGCACTTGAAGTTTGAATATTTGTATAGATGAAATGCATTCAACATTTCTGTATATGTATAAGCTAAGAGGCTATGTAATTGGCTTGCTGTAATAAGATCTTGACATTTGGAGATGTTATATTTTGCTGCTTTATTTGTATCTTGTGATTTTTCTATTGTCTTTGACTCTATATTATTGCATGTTAAGAGTTAATAAAATCAAACGATTCCATCTCTATGAGCCCATTATGTCAGCAGATCACTCATAAGAAGATGTTATTGTGTAGAGATATGTAATAATAATGATGTTTTGTCAGGGATAGGCCAGGGAGTCACATTTTGCAGCCTATGTTGAAAATTATTTGTTACCTACATCTCGTACATTTGCCAGTGGGTGTTGATAGGCATTAGTTCGAATTTGTGCTTGATTCTAATGATAATGGGACGTAATCTGATAACGACATGATGCAGGACTTGTTACTAACTTGAGGACTGACTGATAGCGATGTTAACTTCTTAACTATTACTCGCCACTGATCTGTTAAGTGTTTACCCTGAGACCCCCCACCCCACCCCCACACATATCAAAACATCAAGATTTCAAGTTGTCATCTTTTGCATGGCATTGCTTTGTGGTCATATGCATGTGTATATATACATGACATTTGGGTTTTGTTTTTGGGTTGGTTTTTTTTTTCAGGATAACCCCCCAGAAGGGAAGTGTCTTGGTGTTTTTGGTCTCAGCTTGTACACAACAGAAAGGGAAGTTAGGGATTTATTTGAAAAGTATGGACGAGTTGATGACTGTCAAGTTGTTTATGATCATGCAGTAAGTTTTTTTTGTTTGCACTTTATTTAGCACTAATTTGCAATTAAAGCGTGGCTAAAACTACAAACAATGTGATTGGAATCGTAGTCAAATAACATCAACTTTTATAAATTTTAATTATTTTTAATTGTAATTTGTTGGCACTTGCATACACTTTTATGTGGCATTAATATTTTGGGCAAATGTTGGTTACATTACTAGGATTGTGTTGTAAACTGACATGCTATTTGTTGATAAGGTTTTAAAACAAGCAACTTTTTTGAAATAATTTCCTAAACATGTCTAAATTTGTCAAAAACCTTGAGGATCTTGCTTGCAACGTTTTTAGAACATTAAGCACAACTGCAAAGGATAGTTCTACGTAGCTACATTGTTTAGCAACTGTTAGATTAGATGTTAGTGAGGTTTAGATCCTGCATACATATGAATTTTCAAGTGCACAGTTGATCTGCATACTTTATGTAGGAATCAACATAAAAGGTCATACTGACAACAGTTATTCAGTACTACTATCTTGTCATGGACAGAATGAGTTCAGAAAATTAATGTCAAATGTAACCAAAACCTTGCAAGTGAAGCGAAGTTGGTTTAGGACTAATTTATATTTGTCAAATTGAATCCTGCATGCAGCTGTTGCTGTAGGATTTCCCCACTTCAATTCAGTAAATCTTGTGACTTTTAAACTGAAATATCTAATCACGACAAAGAGTCAGTACAAGTACAAGTTTGACTTCCTAACTAAGTGGGTTACTCTTACTCATACTACATCGAAACATCCCTCCCTATTTACACGTTCAAAGTTGTGACTCCTTTTCCTCAATGACAAATACCTTACCTTAGTCTTTCTGCGTTTGTCATCGCACAATCTGGACAGCATCTTCCACTGAATCCGATTGGTGTCCTCTCTCTGGACATTATCTCAACTTTTGTTCACTAGCCTCAACTCTTCTTTAGTGTTCTTTGCCATGTTGTTTTCAGTCTTCCTCTCTTCCTTGTTGCTTGAGGTGGTTTCCAATCAAATGCTATCTTGTTATGTTGTTGGTCTGACATGTGCAGGATATGACCAGCTTGTCTTAACCTTCTCTTCTTCAGTGTCTTGCAGTTGCCGTGCCTCCACCCACTGTAGGACCTCTTCATTGCTGATGTGGTCGCAATACGGAAAATTAAGAATTTTCAACGGGCATCTTTGTTGGAAAACATCTGATTTTGTTGATACTGCTGTGACCTTCCAGTTTTCACTAGAGTACTGCCTACAGTATTGTTTTGTTATATCACTGCATTCTGAGTGCACCCACTGCAGGCAGTTGTTGCACTTCAGCTGTTTCCAACTGGTGTAGTTACATCTTCATCTTTCTCCTTTCATCTTTCAATTTCCACATTTGTTCCTATATCCACATTTCTCCTTCTGTTCCCTCTTCTTCTGCCCACTTGCTCTTCTGCTACACTAATTACTGCTTCCTTGAACAATGCTCATTGTTCTTGGCAATCCCCTGCTTGCAGAAGTACTTGAAACCTGTTGTTTAGCTGTACTTGGAACTGTCTTGCCTTACTTTGCTCTTTCGGCTTCTCCACTGCAAAAGGTTTCACAGTTTTTGGCTTCCTTAGTTTATGCTGGATCTTTCCTCTGACCAGGTGGTGATCCCATCCCACATCTACACCTCTGCACACCTTCAGGTCTTTCCGTGATGACCTCCGTTCCTGATGCAAATGTAGTCAGTCTCGTTCTCCGTTTTCCCATCGGGTGATCTCCATGCTTTCTTATGGATTGTTTTGTGGGTATAGTAGATGTTTCCAATACATAGTCCATTAGTGCTGCACAGCAATAGCACATCACCGATCAGCAGCACAATATCTACTGCTCATCTACATATGAGCCTAGTTGTATATTAATCAACAGCAACAGAGTTGGTGATCAAACTTTCATTAAACATAACAGATGCCACTGCAGCCAGCAATGTCAAACCGTTTCTAGGGCTGTTGGTATATGTACTTTCCAAGACAAGGTGTCTGCACCACTATTTCACATGCAATACCTTTTTATAATAGAATTAGTTTTTGTTTTAAACAGCTGAAAGGCCCATTCTTACATGCTCCTAAAATTCTTTTAGACTGGGAGATCAAGGGGATTTGCATTTATTTACATGCGAAGTGTGGATGAAGCAGCTGAGGTATGTCAACTGTAGATACACTGCAAGTCCTCACTGTAATAAAGTTTCAATGATTTATATTTAAAAATTTCCCTTTGCAAAATTTGGCTTGAATTGGTAGTATTTTGTTTTACTGTAGTCACAAGTAACATATATAAAGACTTTTCAAATGATGGCATTGTTTAGAGTTTGGAATGATTAATGTTGAAGTTACTGGTGTTTTCAATTTGAGGTCAATATCTGGAGATCAAGAACATGAGATGGGAAAATGGATATCACCAAATTTTAAATTGCGATCTGGGCCCATGGTGCCCTAAAATGCCATAGTTGAAAAGATCGCTTGCTACACTCAGGTGTAAAAAATCATGTTAAGTTTAAGAGGATGAAGGTTTTGACAGCTATGATTTGCTTATGTCTGGAAGTCCTTCTTAGATCAAGTGAAAAATACACCCATGTTACTTCATAGGGGGAGGAATTGCCAATATGTTTGGTAGCTAACGATCGGTGACTCTAAGTGTGCATCTTTGGATTGTTGCTGTTGCAAATTGAGCATAAACATTATAAAAGTTAAAAATTTATTTCATTCATGGTTATAAACTAACCCCAAGGCACTACAATTTTCCGAATCAAGTTTGTCATGGAGCGTTTTGTTTATTAGTTACAAGATGGAAGTAGTGAAAATAACGTTCATGAATGTTTCTTTGAAAAAGGAATGTCAACAGGAGAACTAGACTTTTTTCTGCATTGCCATTCACAATTTTTTATGGTCAAGGAACACCCGTAAGTTTCATCTCTTTTCCTTCATCAAGGCAAAAGAACGACTAAACGGAGCAGAGCTTGATGGCAGGAGAATTCGTGTGGATTATTCAATCACGCAGCGTGCACACACACCTACTCCTGGTGTCTATATGGGAAAACCATCACAGTAAGTGCATATATGCAGACTTGTATGTCGACGTACAAGATATTTTATGTAGGAATGGATACTAATCGCACTTAATAAGAGAAGTTGTTGCTCTAGACTATAAGGATTGGAGTTCACCTTAAAAAGTCACAGCGTCCCTGCAACAGCTCCAGCAAAAGATACAACCTCCACTATTGAGATGAATTACCAGTCATCCGCCAACCCGAATTATCATGCCTGCACAAGCATTACAAACTTGTATCATTGCACTCCGATAGAAAGAAAGCTCTGCTTAGAAGCAACCAATCGCAACATGTAGATTGACTATCATATCAATAGCATAATCCCCATTTAAATTTAATAAGCAAGAAGTAACCGTTCAGAACACAGATTTATCTTGATGCCGATGTATTCGTTTTTCTAGTCATTTCCCAGTAAAATGTTATCTATTTTAGACGGATGCTATCAAAAATATATTCATGAACATACGGCATTTCAAAGGTGTGCTGTATTAATACTCGATACATTATGTTGCGTGAATGGGTTCGTTGTTCGAAAATGTATTTTGCAAAACAGCTTTTTGCGTGTGTATTACTTTCGTCCCATTACTTGTGCTTGAGCGCAAGTTTAGTGCAAGTTTTTGCATGACAAGCAAACGTATAGCCCCTTTTTTAGCGTTTGCACTCTTAATGTATTACAGTTGCCCCTAATTACTATTTGATGTAATTTTATCGAGTCCGTTGTTCAGGTTTTTATGACGTAGTAGTTATCTCTTTTTTGTCATTGCAAGATTTTACTTTGTGTACTCTACTTCTTCTCTAGGCACCGCAATCGCAATGACTACCATCGTCATGACCGCTATAGAGATGATGACAGACATCACTCTCGCAATTACAGATCACGGTCACGGTCATATTCCCGATCCCGGTCACGATCACCGCGTAAGTGAGAAACTGAGTACGTATCACTTTCGAAACGGTGGCTCAAATGAGGTATTTTGACAGATTGTAGTATAATACTATTTTGGTGCATGGTTTAGGTGCATTGTATGGACGCTGTCTCTTGAGGTTCCAGTTTACTGTTGCCAATCTAGGAACAGTGATTCTTCAGCCCCTTTTAAGTTATACCTGAGCTGCTGAATTTGTTTTTCTCCCGCGCCAAGAGCTCAAGAAATAGGCCAATTTTGCTATTTTAGATCAATTGCTTGGTTTCCTTGCTGGTATAGTGACCGAATTTATATGGAAACAGTCAACCTAAACTTGCGTGTTACTGTTGTTTCCACTGGACTTCACGTCTGCCTTACGGCCCCTATCATGCAAAATTGTGATCAGAGTGGATGCATGTCGTATTTTTGCATACTATTATCGTAAGCGTCTATGATAAAAGAACCATTTAATGTTACTTATCTCCGTCAGCAGATTTTATTTATCAGCAATCTTTTATCGGAAATATGCAAACTTATTCTTTAAAGACTTCGTAGTGTCCCTGAAACATTTATATCGACAAATTGTATAACCTCTAGAAGGGAGTTAATGCTGAACTGTTGAAGTCGACAGTAGAGTTCATTGAATGAATGGATACCTTATTACTGAATTATTATAATCGCAATTGTACAAAAGCTCCTCTTTGTGTATTTGGCATACTGTTTTCTAATTCGTGCCTAGACATACTCTTAAGTAACATTTGCATTTTCACGTTCATTAGGGCGGTGGTGAAGAGCAGAAAGAGAAAGATGACTGCCTTTTGGTTGGACTATGCGAAAGATAGAAGTGTACATTGTTTTGTTTGGGTTCGCATCCTGATACCTATGAACGTTTGATGTTGTACCAATTTGCATGCCAAGGAAGTGTACGAGTCAATCCAGATTATAATGGCAGCACACTTTCACATTTATTAGTGCTCTGGGAAATGGAGATGATTTCATATGACTTGATGTTCTTCATTGGTTGTAACAAACGTCGCACAAGGTCACGCTTTTATCGATTTTGTCAGTCAGTTTTTTACCAATATTTAGGCGACCAGTTGTTTCATTTACATACCTTATGAGGTTGTACATCCTGTTTGCCTTTCGGAATCCTGACGAGTTAGTAAATTGGTTTACTGCTAGTAAGTTTGAAAGTCACACACCAAAATTCACAGAGCGACCATTTATAAGGGAGGACAATAAGAATTGTTGAGAATTATTTAACACTGTTTGCTTGCTGCTCTGTGGAGCCTTTTCTAAATATAACTCGTCATTTGTCATCGCATTCCTAGAACAATTGTCATAACGTGATATGGGTTTCCTCGGTGCAGGAAGATCCAAAGCAACAAAGGTATGGCTGTCAAAGTATTCTGAATAGGTTATGTTGTTCCGTGCTTTAGTCTGGAGAGATGGTGCAGTTGTCTTCGAACATTGACAGCTATTAAGGGTCACGATATCAGATGGTATACGATTTTGGTAGTTCACTCGTGTTATCCAACTCATTGCCCCAGCTTTTTTTGTTGTTTATATGATTGATGGTTTTTGGACCATCTTACTACGAGTTGTTGTTTAACTTGGACTCCCATTTGCATGTCTAGTAAAGTTTTGTTGTAAGACACTTTTATAGCAGTCTTATTGTATAGCCTTAGCGTTAGTTTGAAATCATCCCTGGAGCTGTAGTTTGGCAGGTCTGCTGGTACTGCATAACGTAATTTTTTTCTTAATGCAGAGTCTTGTGGATCCCCTCATAACTGGTGCAAACATGTATGTGGAGTTATCTTGTTGACCATTTGTTTACAGTCCATTAAACACTGTTTTCTTTGTTGAACTCTTGGCTGGTATATCTTTGGTGCTGGTCCAAACGTTTTGTTTTTAGTGCCATTACATTTTGCATTTATATCACGTTATTGATTTCTATTCTTAGACTGAAAATACCTACCACAAATTAGACTAGAGGTGTTACGAATTAAGTCTGCTTTATTCGCGCTCTTAGATATTTTCTTTGCATGGTCAATGATTTTTGCTTTTGCACGGGATGTGCTGTATATTTTTGTTTCGTGGTAAACAGTTGTTGCGGTAGAGTTATGGTGGACATTAAGTTCCATAAAGGTGTGGTTGGCTTTGCAGTAGAATTGCCGTGTTTGGTTATATTATTACGAAAGTGTTACTTAATATTACAAAACTTGTAGGAGTTGTGACTTATTCCTAACATGCTAAATGTGACGTTCTCTGTCGTTTGTTATGTTTATCTGGGTACGTCATTGCGCTATTTTGCTTTCACTGATGCATCTTGTATTCCGTCTCCGAACAGGCCGTGCTCTTGAACACGACCAAGACATAAAAGAAGATAGAAGATAAGAAAAAAATAATATAAGTGGCGGAAACATTCGTCTGCTCGTCAACTGAAGATTCGTTGAAGATAGAAGGCTAAGCCAGTGTATATATTCCTTTTCAAATTTTCTGATACTTTGCTATTCCATCCATATACCTAAGGTGGCAAATTTATTGTTAAATGGAAAGATGTCTGAGGGTTGGTAATTTTTTTAAAAATTATTCATCAGGTATCGAATGGCTAATTGCTAGAATACGGCAACATTTTCCAAAATTGACTAAGCCATAATAGAAAACACCAATTTGTTTATTATTGGTGCCAGCTCTGCTTTTGACCCTCCTTATACAATGCAAACTGAGTTATGTTTACCCGAGATTGCTAATTAAGAGGTAGGTTGAAAGTGTGGCAAGTTCCTGTTGCTTAGGGAATTCAATCTGCTTGTTAGTGTAAGGTTTGTGCCTGCAAAATTTTGGCTCATTTTGTTATCAAACATTTTGGATCACGCCTGCGATCTCCAGTGGTAAATCTGGATTCCTTACCACCATCTTCGTTTAATTTTTCTATTGAAATCTAATGAGGATCATTTGCTTACTCATTAAAAGGCTTTCTATGTAAGCCCCTTTCTGTCAAAAGATGTGACCATGGATGGATATTGTCTGTTGTGCAACAAAGGAACCCAGGTTTCACTTAAAACTATTGATTTGATTTGTGTTAGCTCGTAGCCCATCAATAAGCAAACGTAGCTTGTTTTGGCCTTGATAGTGAAAACAATCCATTTCTGTGCTGCCAGGCGGGCCGTTAACACTGTAATGGAGTAATGTTGGTATTAATGTAACTACCTCATCGGTAGATTTAGCCCAAGTGGATTTTAATCTGTCTTGGTAGTAAAAACTCGACATTAGTATAATTGTTGACTTTTTTAAGCTGAAGACACATCCTAAAAAATACGTTCCATGCTGCTATGGACTTGAAAAATTATTGAAAAACCCGCTTAACCTTCCCATTGTTGTGCAGGTGGCGCTGAGGATAGGATATCCTGGTTTTTTTTCCATTTACATTATATTTGAATGCTGTGCATGTCAACTGATAGAAGTAGGTATTAGAGGCTGTTTTTAAATATGGCCTCGGACTTCTTAGCCCCATTTTTGTTGTAATAATTTTGAAATCTGAAGATCAGCTGTACATATCGGTTGCACTTGGAGTAGTCGTAGGTGGTCACTCGGGGTGAAATGTTGTTCAAAATAAGCAGTCTTGCTAACCCTTATTTTTTAAGTTATCGTAACAGTGCTCGTGTTTGGGTAGGAAAAGATCTCACGTGGCAGAAGTCCACTTTGTCGAATTCGTCAAGCTGGCACTTGCTTTCTTGCGATTTAGTTAGGGTAAAGAAATTACCTGTCAGATAAGATGGCGACAGCTTGACCTGCCAGCACTTTATTCGTGAAAATGCCAACTTCCGACGGCTCGAAATTATTTAGGAAACGGCATATTAATAAAGCAGTAATTCGATCCGAAGAAGCAGTGGAATCGAAGGAAAGTTACTCTTTAAAGTATTGTAGAGGTACTCTAAACTTAAATTACGATCCGTCGTCAGACCACTATTTGTATGTTTCCGTCTTTGTATTTCATAACTCCTTCATTCGCTTATGCCTTTGTAGCATTGAAGATTGAAGAAAGTTGAGAAGCATAAGAAAATTTCCATCCTAAAACCGAAGAACCAAGAATGCCATGATGTGACGCATGCCATTTCATTTGAAGACTAAAGCTTGAAAAATTTCAGAAGATTCTTTTGCCATACCCGAAAAGAAGAGAAACTAGTTGACGTTTGAAGATGAAGATCCTCTTAAAGTAGAATAACAAAGCCCTTTCGCGCGAACACCCCCGACAACAAAGTTGAAGAAAAGGGTGGTCATTTAGCACCACTTCCATTGGGTATGTTAATTTCACTTGAATCGAAATTGAGGTCGTTGTATGCCATCATGCAATGACGAAGAATTTCTCTAGCTAAATCTCGAAGAGAGCAATTCCAAACTTGGTCCGTATAAAGACGACAAGCTCAGAAGATTACAAAATTGCACGCATGTCTTAGCAAAGCATTGCGTCTTCTACCGACCAATTCCGTTTATTTTGTTGCACCGTACACTTTTGGCTAAAAGCTGACCCTCTTTGCTGTGTTCCTCTTATCTCAGTGCTCTGTAAGAGTGCTTTGGTGGTGCTATGTCGAGGTAGGTATTTCGATGTATATACTTAATAATGTATTACATTGGTGCAGTAGCATTGCTTCACATTGTCCTGTTGCCTTTTGTTGAAAGCTACTCCCAGCAACTTATTGGGCATTCCTATGCGTTCATTGCAATGTTCTTCAGTGGCTTTCGTCCCTGGTATAGCTTTTCCGTCTTGTTCATGCATACCTGTGTAGTAAGTCTACTTTGTTCCCTTTTTGTTTTTGACATTTAACGTGTATATATATATATTTATATATACACGCTAAATTTACAGACAATAAAGCAAACACTAACCAAATTTATTATAGGCCTCAGAGAATTCATCGTATCCGAATTTCCTATTACTAAACATTTGATGAAAATGATGTGCTAGCTAAATATAACCAGTTAGAATGCAATAACGACGGCTTGCTTGGATTTTTTTCAGGGGGTGCTTAGCCTACCCGTACGTAGCATTTGTCAAGGGTGGCTCGAGCCCCCAAGCCCCCTTAAAGTCTGCGCCTATGTTTATACTGTACCAGACATTTTTAAAACGCAACAAGGATCTGCGCAACGCATCAGATCATTCATATGCATTAGGTTATCCTTAAAATGTACCAAGTCATTTATGAAACGCATCAAGGAATCTGTAAACGAGTTATATCCTTCATCAAACGTAATATGTGATCTGTCAAACGCACCAGACAATTTATAAAACACGTCATATAATTTTTGAGATGCACAAGCTCGCCACGCCCCGCCTTGGAAAACCGTGAATTTCTGACGGCTCGAAATTATTTAGGAAACGGCATATTAATAAAGCAGTAATTCGATCCGAAGAAGCAGTGGAATCGAAGGAAAGTTACTCTTTAAAGTATTGTAGAGGTACTCTAAACTTAAATTACGATCCGTCGTCAGACCACTATTTGTATGTTTCCGTCTTTGTATTTCATAACTCCTTCATTCGCTTATGCCTTTGTAGCATTGAAGATTGAAGAAAGTTGAGAAGCATAAGAAAATTTCCATCCTAAAACCGAAGAACCAAGAATGCCATGATGTGACGCATGCCATTTCATTTGAAGACTAAAGCTTGAAAAATTTCAGAAGATTCTTTTGCCATACCCGAAAAGAAGAGAAACTAGTTGACGTTTGAAGATGAAGATCCTCTTAAAGTAGAATAACAAAGCCCTTTCGCGCGAACACCCCCGACAACAAAGTTGAAGAAAAGGGTGGTCATTTAGCACCACTTCCATTGGGTATGTTAATTTCACTTGAATCGAAATTGAGGTCGTTGTATGCCATCATGCAATGACGAAGAATTTCTCTAGCTAAATCTCGAAGAGAGCAATTCCAAACTTGGTCCGTATAAAGACGACAAGCTCAGAAGATTACAAAATTGCACGCATGTCTTAGCAAAGCATTGCGTCTTCTACCGACCAATTCCGTTTATTTTGTTGCACCGTACACTTTTGGCTAAAAGCTGACCCTCTTTGCTGTGTTCCTCTTATCTCAGTGCTCTGTAAGAGTGCTTTGGTGGTGCTATGTCGAGGTAGGTATTTCGATGTATATACTTAATAATGTATTACATTGGTGCAGTAGCATTGCTTCACATTGTCCTGTTGCCTTTTGTTGAAAGCTACTCCCAGCAACTTATTGGGCATTCCTATGCGTTCATTGCAATGTTCTTCAGTGGCTTTCGTCCCTGGTATAGCTTTTCCATCGTGTTCATGCATCGTTGACAATTGTGAGCTTATGCAGTACAGGTGATGCATTGAAAGAACGTGATATATCTGCGCTTGTGACTTGAGGTCTGGATGTGAATATTATAGGATACTTAATTTGACTGTACTTCCATGGGTCATTGTGTGGCAAAGAAGGAACAGTAGCAACGTTGCCACTGTAACCAGAGACGACCTACACAACCGAGGATCAGGGTAATTTGATAATTTTCCGTGGGATAATATCCATGACGAATTTATTAATGGAACCCTACTTACCAAAATTTGACTGTACTTATATAGGTCATTGTGTGGCAAAGAAGGAACAGTAACATCTTTGCCACTACAACCAGGGACGACCTACATAACCGAGGATCAGGGTATTTTGATAATTTTCCGTGGGATAATATCCATGACGACTTTATTAATGGAACCCTATTTACCAAAATTTGACTACTTATATAGGTCATTGTGTGGCAAAGAAGGAACAGTAACAACGTTGCCACTACAACCAGGGACGACCTACGTAACCAAGAATCAGGGTAATTTGATAATTTTCCGTGGGATAATATCCATGAAGAATTTCTTAATGGAACTCTACTTTCCTAAATTTGCACCACGTGCGGTTCTTTTCTCGTCATGTGTCGGAGTGCAGTATCGGTGGTGGCCGGCGTCGTTTTCCCAAGGGTAATATGTTATTTCAATGTCGTTGGGGTCAAATGGTGGCACTTTTTAGTTGTCATAAAGCTCGAACTCAAACTGTTACATGATGCCTACGAAATGCCTTCAAAATATTATAATAAAGAAAGACTTTCTACGAATAGCCAGATATGTAGAGGTTGGGAGATGCTGTTTGAATCGGAATACACAAACTCTGGAGCGTTAAAGTTAACTGGAAAGTATCAGAACTTTATCAGGACGAATGCAGTTAAAAATGTTCCTTAGCTCTAAAACCAAAATTCGGACATGTCTTTAGCCTGAAGGCGTGCAGGCAGAAGGACGTTTCACATTTCATATGTCCAGTTTGAACTCAATATCAATTCTAGTAATAGATTATGTAGAAACATGTTGATTTTCTTCTTTTGTCTACCAGTTTCTATAACGGGCATGCGACAACCGATTCTTACGCGCGTAGATGATGCAGTGACATTTTTCGTCGCGTCTTGAACGCTGTACCTTCTGCGTTTCCAATGTAGGCTTCTGTTTCCAATATTCAGGTTTATTGCGATGATAGTACCAATTCCATACCATATCTGATTATTTTGCTGGAATCTATCAACTCGGATCTTGCACTTTCCTCCGTTACAGTGAGGGTTAATCTGGCGTGTATTTTTGTTTTTACGTTGGCCGTATTGGCGATAAAGGCAGCTTGTCCCGCAAATGCCGTTGAATGTATTGTGGTTGCCCCAAGGTCCGCGCTCTGTGTGCGTGCGTGCGTAATTGGAATTTTTTAATCAACCACTAATGCCTATGGCATATTTTGAGACATTGCATGCTTGTGTTAGGGAGTTAGTTACTGGAAAGTACTTCGTTAAAGGTGGTATGTTTAATGTACAACATGAAATCAAATGTCGGTCGTTACAAAAGTGGAACCACCCATAAGATATCTTGAAAACAGGCTATGATGGGTTATAATTGTAGATAGTAGTAAGTTAGGTATAGGGTTTATTTTCAAATCACAGTTCGTGCGTGGAAAACTGCTGATAGTCTGAAAATATATAAACGCAAAATTATTTGGCATCGGGATTTACGTTAATCAGGATTGATGCTGTGCAGAATCTATTCTGGAGAAAGTGTTTTCGCGCTTATTCATGGTTCACGGTATCGTATATTTGTTACGGGGTTTCTGTGGTATAGTTTCATGACAGTAAGCTCTTGCGAGCGCAGTCGATGTTTTGGACCAAATTCCTATGATTTTGGAATGAAGGAAACGCTTATTTGTTGTGGTTCTTATAGGAAACGTATTGAAAACAATTAAAAATATATGCAAAGTTTTGCATTCTGCTGTTTTAATTTTATAAGATTTCGCGAGAACATCAGATGAAAAAAGAAATTTGACAACTTGCTTTCGCTACTCTTTACAATTTCCAAATTTCAAAGATGGGAAAATTTCATCAATTAAAGACATGTAAAGATAGTATTTTTCAGGTGTGGGCACAACCACTGGCAGAGTCGAATAAAGGAAATATCCAATTTTTTATTACTGTAATGCATCTGGCTTGACCACCACCCTTTCCTCATGTTACCAATACCAATATTTAATGGATGGTCATTAAGATATTTTGTTTTAGGGGAATATAAGCATGTAAAACAGATGGAAAGACAATAAGCTGTGAAACAAGGCATACCATATTTGGGTATCTAATTAATGTCGACAGGAAATACTAATATCTGATAGGCAAGAATTTAACTGCAAGTGGCTAAAGCCAATTTCATGCTTAGATTCTCTTTAAGTCGCATTTTAGAAGCTCTTGAAATGATATAACTTGATTCATTGTTACTTTTCGTTCTGCAGATTTGTGTTTCTTTGTAGTGGCTTTTGTTTTAGCATCTGATTTCTTCTTGATATCACTCCTCAGAGCCCGCTTTTTTCCTGTTTGCGTTACTGAATAATAACTCTCGATTGTGTTTTTTGCATGTTCAAATTATCGGGCAATCCTTCATTGTGAGCAGCCATTGCAGTAACTTCGAATGCAACCGGAAGTCAGTCTTAACTTCTCAGAGAAAATTTCGCAAATCACAACAACAAATCAAGACCCATTATGAAGGCTTTTGATCTTTGCCGGCTTTTCTATCCAGTCTCATTCCATTATCTTTGACCAAACTACTTTGAAGCCCATGGTTATCATAACTTGTAAAGCAACTTGCTTAAATCTGACGCCACTAGCGTGGAAAACATCAAGCTACATTGTGACCTTTAAAAGATCACTGCCCAGGTACAGCAAAAGGATCACCCTGAGAGGATGCTAGAGGTCGAAATTTTAGCAGAATCGCATTTCTTTTACAGCCAATTGTCTTTTCCTTGAGACGTTCGAAATCGATTTCTCAACAATAGTTTTCCATGGTTGATACTTGACATCTATGGTTATGTTTAGAAGAGCGAGCGTTCGATCTACAGGTTCAACACATAGATAACTAATTATGATCTATGCTTAACGGCAGAAGGTCGAGATATTTTAAAAGTGTGTCAGCCACAAATTAACTTAAAAGGCTATTGTAGAGACAACTTTCTATTGCGTGATGTGATCTGCAGTGCATGGTCTAGCACTAAATCATTCTTATTAATTCATTTATCTCCATTGCTTGATATTGCCTGCTGATTGGCTTATCAACTACTATTGGCTTAAGATCTGTATTTGTGTGCCTTACTGTAACATCTTATCTTGAATATGATCTTGCATGTTGGATCATTCATGCTATAAGTTGAAGAGTTCCGTTTTCTATGCGTTACAGAACATTAAGCTGTTGCCAGTTTGGTAGGGAAGCTTCGGTTTGAGAATGTTAAAAATGGCTATGGGTTATCCGAAACCACTATCCAAGCAGTGACGGCGCGTCCAATGGGGCAGTGCCCAACCAGTGATTTCGAGCAAAATATTTTTTGTTATTTAAGAGAACATTCTTGTTTGATACTCGAACAATTTATGCAATCCACACTCGAATCACTTCCATTCTTGTGGTTAATATAAGGAAATCATATAATCATATATATATCTCTTGAATTGATCAAAGGTCAACAGCAAATTGGGGAAATTGGGAGAGTTACGAATTTTAACTCTTGGGAGGGAATGCCTCAAATGATGTAAGTTGTAGCCAATCATTTGATCCATTTCCCTTCTTCATTCAATCTGATGCTACTTACTGATTAGTTTACAGCAGCTAATTGCATCATCTTTTGGGGCACTTGCCGATGTGCCCCACTAAATTCAATGCAACTTGATAGACTTGATGCCTTAGTACAATGGCCATTGTATAGTAAAGCTATTTGATTGGCCGAAACTCCTTTGTCGTGAGAAATGCGAAACAAGTTTGGAAGTGCCCCGGCAGCAAACAAACGTCATGGAAATGAGACTGTATTGGCTGCCTCTTGTCTGTAGAATTTTAGGTTCATCTCCGGTTTATGTATACAGAATGTCGCAACTTGACTTATACTTCTGACCTGTCTCGACAGGCTAAAATACAGATTTGCATTATAAACTAGAAGCATTCCTCCTAAAGTGCAAGCCTCCCTTTAGATAATGAGAAAATTTATCAATGAGTTGATGACAGACAGACAGGTTAGTCAAAAAGTATTAAGTAGCTAGATATACATTAGAAAATTTTCACTATCCGATGCTGACGGCACGCGTGACCAGTAACGCAGAATAGGACATCGCACACTTGAGGAAACAGCGTAAGGCAAGAGTCACAAGTGATGCTCAGCTCAGCTGAATGCTCAAGTGTGGACCGGGCCGTAAGCCGGTTTTCCACTAGGCGACTTTTTTCGCGCGAAGCGAATTTTTTAGCATGTCCACTACAGTGCTCATTGGTTTGCTCACTCGCCTTGGCAGCTCGCTGCAGCGAAAAAGGTAGTAAAGCCGGTTTTCCACTAGGCGACTTTTTTCTCGCGAAGCGAATTTTTTAGCAGCGAAAATGATGATGTTTTGATTTCCACCAGGGTAGCTATGTTTTGGCGCGAAAATCACCAATTGAATACTGGTGACAGGTGACGCACAGGTATGAGCCCAACAGTCGTTGGACGGATAATAAATGAATTACAAAGGTCTTTTGGCGGCTATTTGTGATGATATTTCACAATTATCAAGTCATGTTCAGGACAATAGTTTGGCACCTCAGTTGGAACATTGAAAGTCTAGACATGTTGGTAACACTTTGGTTCTCCAGCTCACATGGTAAGCTTGTTCAATTCTGATTGGCTTGCGACATTTTTCGCCGCGAAAAAGTTGAATTCATTCTTACTACCTTTTTCACTGCAGCGAGCTGCCAAGGCGAATGAGTAAACCCATTAGCACTGCAGTGCACATGCGTATTCGCGGAAATATTCGCTTCGCGCGAAAAAATCGCCTAGTGGAAAACGGGCTTAAGAAAGCAGGACACACAACAAAAATTCAACAATGGCACTGCATGTTTCCCGAAGATTACGTTTGTCTTACAGATTACGCTCTGACAAATTCACACATTCACATGTATGTTTGCATTTTACACAGCAAAAAGCAGCTGACCTGCAACTGGCAACGTTACATCAAATATTCTGGTGTTCAAGCTCAAAATGTGTTGGGAATATGAACAATGGCATTAATAAGTGCAAAGCAATATCAAACAATGGCTGGAAAAGCATTAGAAAATTGGATGCTCTACATTCATAATTATATGATAAATGTTAGTGATTGTAAAGCAAAGTAGTGACAGTAACGACGTGAGTGGGCTATGTCACGCTGTTTTAAAAGGAGCAGAGATTCTGTGACGAGTCTAAACAATGGTCACCTCGTGCCATGGGGCACTTGGGCAGTTCCCTCTTTCCCCTCGTGCAGAAGGTAAACCAAACTGCAGAAAAATGTGCTTGACAAACACAGAAATCCATCCACTATTTACAATATTTGAACATAATATTTGAAACCAGTGTTGGAAGATTTCATAATCATACACTTTAAAGCAGAACAAGATTTATACTCCGATCACGGGACACTTTAACCATTCAAAACAATAAATCGAGTTCAATATCCTGAGATCAAATCCTGACTAAGAAAGACAGCTATATTGTATTCCTAATCATTTCTAATGGACGTTCTTGTGTAACCTGGGAAGAGATTCAGTTGATTTTATCGAAATACATAGTAAACTACGGAAACTCCTTTTTGACTGATTTGAGACACTTGACTTATGACCATTTGAGTGTTATTGAAATGAGTGTTTGTTGTTTTTCTGAGAAATCTTTCGTCCAGAGCTGTGTAGTGACGCGATCATCAAATCATGACCTTTCAAATTCACCTCTGAGAAACAACGTCCCCGTAGCTCAGTTGTCAGAGCATCTGCCCGGTACCGGTAAGCAAAAGGTTGCAGGTTCGGCTCCCGCCCTGGATGTACGATTTGTTTCTCAGAAAAACAACTCGTTTCAATACAACGCCAACAGTCTTAGCTAAAGCACCGCAAGTCAGTGACCCCAGTAACAAAGAACACGCAGCAAAAAAGAATCAAAATTCATCATCCCTACTTTCCCAACAGAAATGGAAAAAGGAAAAATTTCCGTTCGATCAAGTACTGCTCAGCAAACTCATGTCAACCATGTCTCACAGAAAACAGCAAACTAAACGCTCATCGTGTATCTTCCCAATTTCCAATTAATTATGATTACTGTAGTGTCCTGTGTTTATATTAAGCGGTGCTCGTTTACTGTGAGACACCCACTCAACTGGAAGAGTACATTTCATGATACCCGGTACTTCCGCCTAATCCTCCGAGCCACGTCTAGAAGATCGCACGTGAGAAATAAAAACGATGTCCTCACAAAAGTATAGTTTGAGCTGTTATTATTAAAGATAGGAACAAACCCGACAATTACAAGGCATAACTCATGTCAGCCATGACTCACACCACACAACAAACTAACGCTCATCGTGTATCTTCCTAATAGATAGGAAGACGAAGGCGACGAACAAGGACATTTTGACACAAAAAATGTGGATTAAAAGGAGGTAGGAGAGGATACTTCTGGACTTAAAGTTCACCACCATCAAAAGTGCACAGTCATTGTGAAATCTGTAAGAAATTGAGGAAAATGAATACAAAAACAGGAATAAAACCATTTAACCCCTACACAGATCTGGATAATTTATGACCCCGAAGGACTAGATGGACTGAGTCGTTTGGATATTTTGCAGATACATAGTGGCTGATTGTAGCTGGTGCTGAAAATATTGTGCAGGTTTCTACACAAAGGAGAAGTGCCTTGCTGCATTATGCAGGCCCTGCAGTCCACGAAATCTCTACTCTACCCGACACTGGATGTGCCGGAGACAATGACGCAGCGGTAACAGCTTTGGAAGCATACTTTGTTCCTTAGGTAAATGTTCCCTTTGCTCGACAGAAATTTAACATGATGAATCAGAAGGAAGGAGAGACTATCAGTCAGTTTGCTACCAGACTGAGACATGAATCCCGCGATTGTGCTTACGGAGGAGACCGTGATAACCAGATCAGAGACGCCATACTGAGCAAATGCAGACAACAGTTTGTTTGAAGCTGGAGCAGGACTAACACTGGCCCAGGCGCTGAATGTGGCAAGAGAGGCAGAAAGAGTCTTAGAAATGGAAGCAGGCATGTCCAAAGTGAGTGTCAGCGACTCCAAGGAAGAGGTAATGGCCATCCATGGAAGAAAACTCAGTTTCTCTAGCCGTAAACCACAGAAATGGCAGGGAAAAGGAGCAAAAAGAGGACAGAAGGGTGGAGGAAACGGCGACCAGAGCAGAGCTTGCTACCGTTGCGGGCACACGGATCACCTGAGTAAGGACAGGAAATGCCCGGCGCGAGATCAGGAATGCACAAAATGTGGAATAGTCGGACATTATGCGAAGTTCTGTAAGACTAGGAAAGATAAATACAGAACATCTGTGAATAATGTAGAGGATAAGTCAGAGGATATCAGACCGGACTATCAATTCTTTGAAGAGGAGCGTGAACCAGTCTACACCATGAATCCGGAATAGGAGATGTACAATGACGGTATAGCTGTCGAGATAGGAGGAGTAGCTCTGAAAGGTGCTATCATAGATTCTGGTACTAGAGCTTGCTACCTGAGTGATAAAACCGGGAATCACTTAAAGGACTGTGGGGTGAGATGTATCAGTGCGCAGAAGCTGACACCAGGGGAGAGACCAGCCTATGCATACATGACACACGAGCTGCTAGATGTTGTAGGGAAGATTGAGGCTGAAGTTAAATGTGCCTTGACTGGGAGAAAAATCAACACGGAGTTCATCGTGATCAAAGGAAATGATAGGACTCTCTTGGGAAAGAAAGCTTGTATAGATCTGGACATTCTAAGAGTTGGACCCCCAGGCAAGACGGGAGCAGGCCAGAGCATGTACGCGGTGAAAGGATGAACCGGAAAAGTTAAGTCTCAGTTCCCTAAAGTCATGGAAGGAGTTGGAAAGCTGAAGGATTACCAGCTCAAAGTACATGTGAAACCAGATGTGCAGCCAGTAGTGCAGAACATATGCCGTGAACCATTTGGACTCAGGTCCAAAGTGGAAGAGCAACTAAAGAATTTAATGGATTTGGACACTATTGATGAGGTTCAAAAATTAACACCAACAACCTGGGTGTCACCTCTAGTAGTTGTCCCAAAACCAGACGGCGACATACGTGTGTGTGTAGATATGAGGAGAGCAAATGAGGCCATTATCTGAGAGAGACATTATATACCGACAGTAGAGGAAGTACTGTACGACATGAATGGGTCTAAGTTGTTCTCAAAACTGGATATGAAATGGGACTTCCACAAGATAGAATTAGAGGAGGAGTCTAGAGGAATCACCACATTTATTACACATAAGGGACTGTACAGGTACAAAAGACTTATGTTTGGTATGGCTTCAGCTCCAGAGATGTACCAGAAAGTAGTAAAGGATGTACTAGCCGGACTTGACGGTGTCGTGAACATTGTAGATGACATTATAGTGCATGGAAAGAATACCAAGGAGCACGACAAGAGGCTTAGAGCTGTACTACAGAGACTCCAGGACAGTGGACTTACACTAAATGGAAAGAAGTGTGAATTCCGCGTGGGGAGAATAACTTTCTTCGGTCATGACTTGACACAAGACGGAGTCCACCTAAATGAGGAAAAAGTCTCAGCAGTAGTAAACGCCAAGGAGCCCAAGAATAGATCAGAGTTGCTATCTTTCCTGTACCTGGTACAGTTTTCTGCCAAGTTCTTACCCGACTCCTCACAGGTAGCACAGCTGTTGTGGAAGATAACACGGAAAGGAGTAGAGTTCAAGTGGGAAAAGGAGCATGCAGATGCATTTAAGAAGCTGAAAGAGCTGATTACGCGTCGAGAGGTCCTCAAGTATTTCTCAGATAAGGCACTGACCGGGATCATAGCTGATGCCGGACCAGAAGGCCTAGGAGCAGTACTCACTCAGTTTCAGGATAGTAATTGGGTGGTAATCTCGTATGCGTCACGGAACTTGATGGATGTTGAGAAGAGATATTCTCAGAATGAGACGGAAGGACTCGCTCTGGTATGGGCTTGTGAGAGATTTAACTTGTATGTGTTTGGCCGTCAGTTTGAGTTGAAGACTGACCACAAGGCACTTGAGTTCATGTACACACCGAGATGGAAGTTGTCAGCTAGAGTGGCTAGATGGGTCGTGAGACTACAGGGATATGACTATAAAGTAGTACACCGTCCTGGGGAAGGAAACATTGCTGACGCCTTATCTAGACTGAACCAGAGGAAGCCCAAGGATCAGAGTGGAGAGGAGATAGATATAGTCAGGTACATGGCTGAATATGCCACACCTGCCACGTTGACGATACTTGAGATAGAGGAAGAGTCCGAGAAGGATGACGAGTTGGCAGTAGTATGACGCTGTATACAGTCAGGAGATTGGTCAAAGTGCACTCTGACTACACAGCACTGAAGAATGAGCTATGCAGATGTGGATCGATGGTAATCCCCGGTAACCGGATCGTGATGCCTAAGTCACTGAGACAGAAAGTAGTGGAGCAGGCACACGAGGGCCATCAGGGCATAGTGAAGACGAAAAGCCGACTCTGACAAGGTCTGGTGGCCACAGATAGACGCTGATGCTGAGAATCTGTGCAGGAGTTGTCAGCCGTGCCAGGCTGTAGGACCAGCTACCCCACCGGAACCGATGGCTAGATCAGAGATGCCATCTGGTGCATGGCAGGACCTCGCTATGGACTTGTTAGGACCGTACCCCGATGGTACCAGTTATCTAGTGATCCAGGATTATTATAGTAAATATCCTGAAGTGATCATTATGAAGTCAACAACAACAGAGCGGATTCTAGAGGCACTAGACGAGTTATTCACTAGATTTGGATTTCCGTACACCGTGAAGACGGACAGCAGGCCCCAGTTTTCCAGCCTGATGTTTCTCACCTACCTGGCCAGAAATGGAGTGGAACATGTTACTTCACCACCACTATGGCCACAGGCGAATGGAGAAGTCGAGAAGTTCAACACAAGTCTGGGTAAAACCTTTAAGATCGCCAAGATCGAGAAGAAAAGACCCAAGACTGAAGCATTGAAGTTTCTGTTAGCCTACAGAACGACGCCACACCGTACTACCGGTGTAACCCCAGCATCATTGATGTTTAGTTTTGATGCTAAAGTGAAGTTACCCAGCTTGAGACCAGATAGAGATCGTAGAGACGAGGAAGTCCGTGACCATGACTGGAAGAATAAGATGGAGGGGAAGAAGTATGCAGATGAGAGAAGAGGTGCAGTACCCTGAGAGACGTCCCCAGGAGACTTAGTGTTGCTGAAGAACACGGCACAAGGAAAGTTAGAGCTGAGGTTTCAGCCGGAACCGTTCCAGGTTTTCAGCCGCCAGGGTAACAAGATGACGGTCGAGCGAGACGGTGTCGACTACCGGCACAACATAGCGCATACAAAGCCAGTGATGACCCCGACTGCTGTACCAGAGACCCCCCGGATTTAGAGATCTACCGTGGTGGTCCCAAGTACACCTGTTAGTCAGATGCCCAATGACAGCAGACCGATGGCTACCCCAGACACGCAAATTACGCCAGTTCGGCGTGAGATGCCGCAACATGACATACCGAGATTTAACGCCGGTCTACCAGCCCGTTTTGCTGACTCTCACATGGGAAGGTAGTGAAACACAGGCCCAATGGTGAGCCTAGCGCCCATTGGTAAAGACCATGAAGGTCTATGTGCCTGTTGTAGTGTGTAGTATAAAAAGAAAAGTGGACCACCAGTTGGAAATTATTTAATATAAATTGTCTATTATATATGTGTTTATGTTTTGGTTACCATAGACACTTTCCAGTGATCAGAGACATTTCTGTTTGACTACCAGTGACATTTATTGTAATTATATTGTGATTTTTTATAAGTTTTGGTTTTCAGGACACAGTAAATTTTAAGTATTTCAGTTTATTATATTACATATAATTTGACAAAGGGGGAGATGTAGTGTCCAGTGTTTATATTAAGCGGTGCTCGTTTACTGCGAGACACCCACTCAACCGGAAGAGTACATTTCTTGATACCCTGTACGTCTGCCTAACCGTTCAAGCCAAGTTGTCTAGAAGATCGCACGTGAGAAATAAAAACGATGTCCACACAAAAGTATAGTTTGAGCTGTTATTATTAAAGATAAGAGCAAACCCGACAATTACAAGCCATAACTCATGTCAGCCATGACTCACACAACACAACAAACTAACGCTCATCGTGTATCTTCCTAATTTCCAATTGATTATGATTACAAGGCATAACTCATGTCAGCCATGACTCACAGA
>JANTCA010010446.1:34412-46743 GCA_024741275.1 Chironex yamaguchii | reverse complement strand
TGACATCCAGTAAACAAATAAATGAATAAGTGTATAAAGAATTATATGAAATTATGGGTAAGTAATTATATAAGTAAGAAGTTAAAGATACGAGAGACATTTATTTACTTGAGTTTACATCTGATGAAAGAGCTGAGGGTATATTCACTAGCAGAGCAGTGGCTAGAAAGTGGTAAATGGTGTACCTAGCCCATGATCTGGGCCACAAAGGAGCCTATCAGAGTGGCACAACATTTGGGAGCAAACGGTGTGAGATTTCTTTGACCGAACAATTGCATGGGGACTGACATCCAGTAAACAAATAAATGAATAAGTGTATAAAGAATTATATGAAATTATGGGTAAGTAATTATATAAGTAACAAGTTAAAGATACGAGAGACATTTATTTACTTGAGTTTACATCTGATGAAAGAGCTTTTCTGTACTGATATATTCCTGTTCTCTCGGATATATTTGTTTTCATTATCTCAAAAGTTTCAATTGTTAATTTCTTCTAGGTTATCTCAAGGACCCTAGATCCAGTGTACAACGAGACGTTTAATTTTAAGAATATCACATACAACGCATTGATGGCTAGTAGTCTTTCATTGCGAGTCTTCGATTTTGACAGATTCTCTGGACATGATCTTCTTGGAGAGGCTATAGTACCAATAGTTGATCTTGATTTGACTAAACCAGTGAATCAGTGGAAGATTCTACGACCAGAATTCAAAGTTGAAAAGGTAAAAGAAAGTGTGTTGTTGATTTCAAGAAGCTTGTAAGTTTATAACTGAATTAGAGGCATTTCAAGAGCCCAAACCTCAGCCAAGCATAAGACAACATAATATAACATAGTATGACATATAATATATATATATATAGTATAACATAATATGTCATTAAGACGTAGTGGTTTCCCTTTTGTTTCTTACAGGTACACCTGATAATAAGTTAGAGTTTTTTATCCTCTTGTTTAAAAGGTATGATCCTAATTTTCTTTCTATTCAAAGAGCCCTGAGTTCAAGCCTCAGTTTTACTTCAAGAGCGCAAACATCCGCCAAGCCAGTATGACTATTCATTCAACATGGGTTTTCCCCACGATGATTTCCTTGCTAGCCGCTTTCTTGAAGCTATCATTACCAAATACCGTAACTGGGTTATTCTCACATAGGTTATACTCACATTATTGAAAAATTGGCCCAAAATCCAGGATTTGATCCGGATCACTCCCAAAATGTAATCAGTTCTAAGTTAGCCCAGTACTGACCTATCCTGAAAATGTCGTCAAAATCCATGATTAACTTCACGAGTTATGTCGTTGAGAAACCAACGACGGCAAAATCATAACCTCCTTGGTAAATATGATAAATATGTAGTCCTTCTATGGAAATTGAGCATTCCTTGTCTTCACTAAATAAAGTGAGATGAAATGAATTGAAATGAAATACCGGAAAGTTGACAATACCTGGACAAATGACGGTAGGTGTTGTATGTAATATGCATACGTAATACCATTTGTAGAAGTTTTGGACTTCTTAGGATGACAAATTACTGTTTGTAACGATTTATCAAATGTCGTTTCCTTTGGGATTGGTATCTAATTTTGAGTCTTGCTCTGAACATTGGGATGTTGGAAATTGAAAAGATTTCTTCATTCTTGCACTCGTTCTTATCAAAGATACTAATGATTAATTGCAAGTGACGGGAATTATATATACAGATTATCTTGTTTGTAAGGTTTTTATGGTAGTGATTCTGGTGAACAACAGTTAAGAAAATGTTGATTATTATGATTAACTGTAATTGTGGTTTTTATTGCTATTTGTGACGAGAATGAATGTAAATATTATGTATGTTTTGTTTAAAAGTGTGCTAATGATGACGATGGTGGTGGTGTAAGTGGTGATGATAATGGTAATGGCGTTAGTGGTGATGATGATGATGATGGTAGTGGTGATGATTATTATGATAATCAAAATAATCATGAGGAGGATATGACGTTGATGATGTAAACGTCCCAGGGTTGATTGATAGAATAGGCAACATGTAGCACAACACATCCGCATTAGTTAGCGGTCACGTGAGGCTTGCCTCATACATAAACAATGTTACTCAGCGATAGGACATCTCCTATGAAATATGCTATCGTGTGCCTCATTTTACGGTTATTGCTTTATGTTAGTGTTTTTGAGGCGGTTTACGTGAGAGAGCATTAACGTATCCCTTGTAGACAGACGGTTGTTGTTCAACCCCAACTGTTTACTGCTGGAATAGCATGGTGGTAAAGTGCTCGCCTTGCATACTGGAGATCGTGGGTTCGAATCCACGACTGGGTCATACCAACGCTTACAAAATGGAACTTAATGCTTCCTAACTTAGCAATCAGCACGGGATAGATTATGCAAGTTTAACACACATTGCCACCGGTGGCTTAACCCCATACTGTAGCATTCATTGTGCTTGCAGAGTTTTGTGGCTCAGTGGTAAACAAAACACATGAGCGGCGCCCTTTCATCAAATTGTTAACTAGTTCTTGGTTAAAGTGATGTGTCTGTTCTTACGAGACCTCGTAAACTTATTTTTTCTGAACCTAAATGGTTATTACATTGCATATGAACACACAAATTAATTATTAATGTCGATATGCGCAGTTAACAGTGCTGTTTTTACTGTTTTTAACATGTAGAAAACTGGCAAGTTGCCAAACTTAGGACATATTTGCATAGCATTGGCCTACTCACCAATCAGTAATATGTTGGCTGTTTTTATACTGGCGTGCAAGGATTTGGCTGCTTTAGACGAAGGAGGATTTTCAGGTAATAATTTTCAGGTGGTTCCCAAATCACTGCATTGTGTTGATTGCAGGTGTATTTAGGCAAATGGTATATTATGCAAATATATTCTTGTATTCTGGGTAATTTATCTGTAAGAAGTTATGATTTTGTGAATAAATTATTGTACTGTGTATTTGTATTTATTATTAGCATTTATTTCTTATCCATTTTTATCAATATTTCGCCTTGAAAATTTGCGACATTGTGCTAAAAAATAGGTTGTCATACATCAATACTTTCCAGTCTGACGATTCATTGGCCGTCAAAAAAGGCTTTTTTTCAAGGTTGGTACCACCAAACGATTGTGCAAATATTTATATTGATTTGGAAATTCATTTGAAGCAAATTTAATTTGGGATCCATATTTACGACTTCGTACGTTTTTTTGTATAAATAGCGTTCTAAATATATCTATAATATTGTATTCAGTGTAGCGTATGACCCGTTACGTTCAAACTACGTTTTGTTTTCATTTTTGTCTTAGTATTGTTTTTTTAATATGTCTTGTGATAAGCAAGGGTTTACTCTGATGTATGTAGGAAGGTCGTCGACAGATAAGTTTGGCCTTTGTGTTCTTTGACTTTTTTGTCCTTTGACCTTTGTATCTTTTGACCTTTATGTCTTTTGACCTTTATGTCCTTTGACCTTTATGTTCTTTTCTTTTAGATCCATACATCAAGTTTTGGTTGATACAGGACGGCAAAAAGATTAAGCGACGAAAAACCACCGTGAAGATGCGTACTTTAAATCCGTCATACAATGAATGTTTTTATTTCGAAGTGGACTTTGATCGAATTGAAGAGACATCCCTTATGTTTATTGTAGCAGATTACGACAAAGGTGAAAAGGGAGATCCAATAGGACAACTTATTTTAGGACAGCTAGGGACTGGGTACCAGTTAAAGCATTGGACAGAAATGCGACGTAATCCAGGAAAGCCTGTCGCTTTCTGGCATAAACTGAGACCACCGACAGTAACAGAAGAAGAAGGAACCTGAAAAACAATGCATTAGAATAAAGTACAATGCAAGGTCATATGACATAGTACTATACAAACCAGTATGATGCCAAACATTATTGTAAATGCCATGTGATGAAATCCAACCCAATATCATCAAAATCCAATAGAATTCAATCCAATCCAATTAAGTATAATAAACTGCTGTAAAATTTATTACATTGCGTTGTAATACAGTACCTTTTTAGGCAATAGGATACAAGACGATGCAATACAATACGTTGCAATGCAAGTCAGTGCAAAGCATTGCCATGCAGTTGATTCAATGGAAGGTATTATAATACTCATCAATACACTGCACTGTAATACATTGGTATTCGGGACTCGTTAATTTTTTGATTTTTCCCAGCTTCCAGTCCGTGTTAAAACCCTTCCGTTTATGAATTCTAGTCAATCGAAGTGTCCAAAGTCCCCATGTCATTTACATGTTTACGGTTTTGTTGGTCTGAAAAGATGCGATGACCTTGCATCGATACTTTTTAACGTTCTTTTTTGTTGTAAATAGTTACACAAGGAAAGTTATTAGGAACCCACTTTAGGAACCCCTTGTATTAAACACCCTGGAGTAGATTTGTCTCAACCTACCCGACGGCATTTGTAAAAAAAGCCCACCCTTTGCCGCTGAGTACGGTGATGAACTTTTAGAAGTCGCTGTAAATGCTAGGTCTATATTTCATGTTAAGTGTTTATACCATCTTTAAAGGCGGTTTATATGATAAACCAAGCGATGTAAACAGACAGATTTTGTTTCATTTGGACTGTGCAACAAGTCCTTGGCCATTGACTAATTTAATTACTCTTGTCTTTTGTGTTGTTTTTTATTTCTCTTTGTTTCCACTTGTCCAATCATAGCTTGGTTACTTCCTTATTAGTCAATTTTTATGCTAAATTAGACGAGAAATCCAGCTTTGTCGTTTGTTACCAAATCTGTGCGCTTACTTTCGAACAAAAAGCTTTATAGATGTCTATTACTTACAAGCATCTATCCATATTGTACAGACCCATCAATTGGTCATGGAAAGAATTTGTAATGTCTTTGAAATAATAGCCATTTTCCAAAAGGAAAGCGTTTGGAAACCTAATGGATAATGTACCTTGGTTGTGCGCGTGTAGAGAATTATTGGATAGTTCTTGCCATACATATAGTCAATCCAACCTCAATGTCATGATCTGACTGATGCAAATTCCACAGACCACAGTATGCGGAGGTTCAAACAAGGACGAAGGCTTTTTATTCTAAAACCATGACCAGCAAGTGTCAATCTCTACCCATGAACGCCGGTCCACCCTCTGATGTCACTGAGCGAGAATCGCGTTTTGAAAGTTCCGTAGTCAAATGATTGGGTCATAGAGCACTTTTTCGACTGCATATCAGGAGCCATTCTGAGTAGTGGACATTCCATCACAAAGTTTGTAGTTAATATCTGTAATTGTCTAAATTTTGAATCCATTTCGAGAGCAATATTGTGTGAATAGCGTAAGATCATGACCATGCAAACGACAACTCTGTACCGATTTCATTAAGCACTGACGTATTCGTGAATCTAGCTGTCCAGAGAATGCGCAAGAGCTGTCGATAGCATGTCATCTCAAAGGCCTTGAATCTCTTCAAGTCATCCACGTGTAGCGTCCATTCTTCACACTCGTAAAGTGCTACTGGGCACACGTCTTCAAAATCTTGAATGTCAGGGGAATACCAAGTGCCCGATCTTTCCACAACATAGCAAGGGAACACAGCGTCGCTCTTGTTGCTCCTACGCGAACGTAAATGTCGCAGCTACAGTTTGCTTGTTAATCGCCATGAAAATTGGCGACATGGTACAAAGTAGTGTAATATCACTGACAGCAATAGATTGGAAAGCCGACTCAATGCTAGAAGTGAAGACATTAAGGGGCAACTCAATAGCTGTTCATTGCTGTCGGAGACAACGGTTTAGCAGCGCAGTGATGCATCTAGAATAAGATGCAGTAAAAGTAAGTAAGGACCTCAGGTTATCATGGTACAAAGCAGTTTAAGAATGAAATATCACTCTCAGGCAATAGATTGGAAAGCCAAAGTAATGTTAGAAGCGAAAAGATATTGGAAAAACTCGATAGCCCTTTACTACTTCAAGAGGCAACACAATAAGCACAGAGGTGATGCTTTTAGATTAAGAAGCAGTAAATAATAAAAGGACCATGGGTTATCGTGGGCCAGGCGGCCTTCTAAACCGTGACTTCTTCTTCGACTTACCTCGTTCATGATTGTAATTTCACGAAACCAACACTGATGAACTGGCAACTGCCAATGATGCAGTTTAAGTTCTGTACCACAAATAGATTGTTCAAGTTGAACATCTCTTGTTCATATCCTCAACTAAATGAGTTATTGACGACCCATTGTAATATTTCATTCTTTTCTCGTGAAAGGGAGCTTGTCCCAGGCAGAGTCGAATTCGTGAGATTAGTTGTGATTGTAGACACAAGTCCTTTGATATCTATGATTGTGATACATACAGACGCGAGAAAGACGTGGTCAAGTGATGAGTAAAGTCGATCTGTATGCTTTGCAATTGGCCAAAGAATTGTTTTTACCTTATTTTGTAATGAAGGCGAACCTTTTTCATGTATCAGATCATTTGGTCCAATTGAACTGTAATTATAAACAGCCAATAAAATGATTAAAACGTATGTTTTTGAAATTTTAATTCTATGAGCCTCTCGTCTGACACTGGTCACATAGACTTGTCAAAAATTTTTTCCTATTCGCCAGAATAGAGTAACAGACAACAGCAGAATTTGTAGTGTAAGGTAGGATCGAAAATTGACCAATAAAAAGCAATAAAACAAAGATTGGGGGGGCGAGAAAACGCAAGGGAAAGGTACAAAGGAATGCAAAAACAAGAAGAAAATATAAGATGATAAGATTGCCCAAAAGCAAAGTAATGGAACAACAAAATATTTTCCGTGGTTTGTGAATGTGGTTTATAAAGGTCCTTTTATATCTATGGTCAAAATCATGTCTTTGTTGCTGTCAGTACTTTTGATTACCATGGAAACTGTCATAACTTATGTTAGATACACAAAACTAATATGGTTACAAGATCGCCCCAATCTTCCCATATCACAAAGGTCTGTTCTTGTAATACCGGGCGCGAGAGAATGCAAGACAAGCATTTACGGGATATGAATGTTTTGATTACTTTTACCTATACGTATTTTTGAGATTTCTAGACTACCGATTGCTACTCTAGTTCGGTAGTCAAATCTATGAGGTTTGTGCGTGAAAATACGGATGTGTTAGTTTAGTAATTTTCCACTTAAAGTGTAACATGGATAGTATAGGCAAAGAATGCAATGAGGTGAAGAGGGAGTACGATGCATGCTTTAACAAATGGTTTTCAGAGCGATTTCTCAAAGGAGAAGCAGGTGGCAGTACTCCATGCGAGGAATTGTTTAGAAAATATCAACAATGCTTATTGGTAGGTAACTACTTTCTGGAGATCATGATGATCCAGTATTTTTTAATTTAAGCCATCAAAGGTCGAATTATTCTTTGACGATTACTTTGTCACAGACTAATTTAACTCCAAGATGCTACTTTATTTATCACTGCTGTGATCATCATTTTCATTATTTCGATCTTTACCGTCATTGTCCTTGGTGTTACCATTAACAATAGGCTATGTTTTCGTAATTATATTAATTATATTAATTTGGGATGGCAGCACATGTTCAGTTGAGCTTAAAGATTAGAATGTAAAATAAAAAATGAGGAATCAATAACATAAGCATATTTAAAGATATGTATGGTTAAGTTCATTTTGATTGCCTTAATTCAAATTCTGTATTTTTACATCATTTGCATATTTTTCCTTCTTATAATAGGGTGTTGTAAAGGAAAAGAACTTGGATCTAGAAGTGGTTTTTAAAGATGTTCTTAAAACTGAAGAAGAATGCGAATAAAGACAGGTATTTGGCTCTTTGTGTAATAACTATTATTACTTTAACTTTAGAAGATACATGGGATGATCTTTTAAATATGTCATTGTGTGATGATCAGTTAGCTGAGTGCAAACACAGTCTTGTCAGTGTGGACTAGTTACCATTCTGACTGAAGTAAATGGCTTGTGCAAATGGTTGACATTACCTTATATTTACATTGTATAAACATTGTAAAAATTATTGAGGCCAAACAAAGTGCCACTTGCATGTGCAAACCTCGGAACATTTGAGAATTTCTGCTTTTACAGAGAAGAAGCTTTCATTAAATATATCAAACATCTTATTGATATAGTCATTAAATGATACAAAAGTTCAAAAACATGTATTAAATGACCAAGAAAAATTTGAAAATTTAGGCAGTGTTGAAAACGATGATAATACCACAAGAATTGAAGCTAAATTACAACATAGGTTATTAGAAATTTTTAACAAAAATGGGTTAAGTTGCAAAATTTATGATCAGATACATCCTACAGGTTCTCAACGTCCACATATGTATGGTTTACCTAAAACACATAAGAACAATACTCCACTCCTCTCCAGTATGAGCCTCTTTCTGAAAAAAAATCACTATGCATATTACATTGATCCATGCTGGCTAAAAGTTTATTGTTTAAAACCAGGGAAAAGTCAACATTGTTAGATCAGTAGAAAATCTTTGTCATGAAATCGTCCAATATACAGAACCTATAGTTCCATTGATGATAATTTTATTAGACTTTAACATGCTCCATTTTAGGATCTGCGGTGGATAGTGCTCCAAATGCCCAATAGGACAACCCATTCAGACACCATTTGATGATGGTTATATTTGACTTTGAGAATGGACACTATATGTTATACTGTGTTGTACCTTTTTTGTCTTCTTTGTTATTGTGATAACAAATTAGGAAGCCCTTAAATTCAATTTGGTCATAAAATTGTCTTTGATGTTTAACATGAACAGATAAATAGTGAACAGGATATGCATTGCAACCAGCATCATGTAAATTATGTTATTATGGCTCAGCTTGGTATCGAGACGATTTTGCATTTCTATTCTTAACAGGTATCATTATAAATTCTATAGCTTATAGACCTTATGTATGATATTACAATTATTTTAGAGGACAGTTGAAGACAATAAAAGCAAATTTACCAATTATCCCAAATAATAATCTTACATTTTTAAAAGAGAAAGTGAGGGCCTCTTTGCATGTAACAGTTTGAAGTCAATATATCCCTATCTATAGATAATAACAGTACATAGAAAGTAGAAAAAATAGTACAGGAGAGGAATACAGTTGTAGACACTACACACTGCCACGACCAAGTCCGCTCTGTCAGCTGCTGCATAAAGGCGTATTCAATCCATAGCTAAGAAATAAGAAAAAAACAAATTGATCATGCAGTGTTTTGTAGTGTAGATCATAAACCTGGAATGTAGCATAGGGCATTACCTGCTATTTTTTGTGAGTCCACTTGAACTAAATCACAATATCTTTGTTACCCCTAATTGTCAATTAGTTGTTTATGAAATTACAAATTGATTGCTCTGTGGCATTTTGTGTGAAGATAGTACATAGCTTATTTAGGGATGAATAACCCAGTGGTCCTTACACCTTCATGACACATGCAGCATCAGACATGGAACGTTTTAAACATGTTTGGTAAATTGCAAGTGAAACCCAAATTTTAGACATATTTGTTCATCTTATGAGATGAACAAAAGCATTTTGCTAAGGGTGATTAGGTAACAACTTTTATCATTGCATGCAACCAGTACAGAATTAATATTTTGTTGTTGACGGTTTGATATTTTTGCTTAGATACAGTCATCTCAACAAGTAGCTAATCCATTGCTGAAGATTCAAGATGACAAAGGAAAGCAAAAGCATTTAAGCAATTTTAAACAACTGAAAGGGAGTATTATTTCTCAAAGACACAAATGATGTGAACAGCTGTGCTGTTGAAGTAACACAACATGAAAGAGCATAAACCTTAATGTGTAAACTCACCTTCGTACAAGTTGTAATTCTAGTCACAATACACATTATAAATACCATTTTGTATATTCTTTATTTTGACGATTAATGTATGGAAGTATATGCATGTGTTTTGTTTGTACACAATCTGTTTTTAGTGCTGTTGCTACCTTGAAAGTAAAACCTATCTAGGCATGTGCTTGGGATTTTAATTTCATGTTATCTGGATATTCAGCTACTAAGCATATCGTATGTTTAGCACATTTTTGTAGGATGGTAGTTAGGATGTGTACATTGAGAAGTAAATTATTTGAAATCAATCATATAAAGTTATTATGTAATAGCTGAAAAGCCAATCAAATTTGCTTTCAGACAAAATTTTTAAGGCTTATAGCAATTAAAATCAAATTTGACAAAAATATATCAAGCATTAGCATCTGAAGAGCCCCTCACTATCCAAAGCCTAGAACTACATCAAATGCAGGCGTTGACCAAGACAGCTTCTTGGTAGCTCTAACAGTATTGAAGAAATTCTACCTATAGACAGGTTACATTATCCAAACATACTTACTTCCAGTTGTATCTGAAAGGTACAAGGAAACAGTTTTGAAGCTCAAGCTAGTTAAAAAACAAGTTACAGTCAACAGTGGGACAAAGCACGCATAAATCCTTGATGTTGTTGAACACTAAACAGAATTTAATTCCAAAAGCTGACCACAAAACGGACACATTTGCAAGAACCTTTGCAAAAGTTACTAAAGTAAAGTGTTAGGAGCAAAAAGAATTAATATTGTGGAACTCCTTTTAACAACTCTCTTTTCATTATTTTAAGACAAGACTGTATGCAGTGTATTGAGTTGTTCTTAGGGAATGGATTTCTTATAGTTAAAACATTACTTCTTTTCAATTTGACATTTCTGCTCCACTCTTCTTTACCATCAGCAGTATATGCAACTTCCAAGTAGCAATGGTAAACCCAAAATGTCTGTCAGAATGTTTTCTCCTTGATCCCCAGAAACAAGAGGCCAGCAACACCTCTGTATATACCTCAGGGTGGACAGTATCCCTTTAAGACCAACAGTCCAGGATGATAATGACTTGTATTTTATAACTTTTATATTCGCAAAGAATATCCATTACACTTTAGCAAAAGAAACCTCTCTATCGCTCTCTGGTGTTCGTTTTGTTGATGTAATGTAGCTATTGTCAAACCAATTTTCAATTAGTTCCCAGTTCCCCATTAGGCATTTGCCATACTTTCATAATACCTAAATCACCTGATGCTCTTACCCTTGCCCTGGACAGAGTTCTCCTGGGTCAAGAATAGAACTTGTGAAAGTGGCATGAAACTCAGGTCTCACAACTTTGAACCTGAAATGTTTTCTACTGAGCGTAACACCTCGATAGCTCAAAGACTATCAATAATTAAATGGCAAAATTGTCTACTCATGTAATTGTGTGTCGTGAATGTAATACCATACCTTTCTCAAGAGAGCTCATATCTTGTGTTGGACCACATTGAATCCCGGCTATCATAATTGGGGATGGGCTAATGTATCACATCATTAGACCAGGTATGGCATTGCCCACTGGGACACCATGAAATTTTCCTTGTGGCCCCTAAAATATTCTGAAATTATTGTCCCCAGAAATTGCGGATATATAGGCTCCCTCAAGAGAAACTGAAAAAAGCTTGTTTGCTGTTTATCCTTTATTCATGCAATTAGAGACTATTAGACAATTTTTAACTGTCCTCTCTGTATCTGTTTGTCAGAAAGGCTCAATAGAGGACTAGATCCAATTACTGCAGTCAAAAAATGGCATCAAGGGATAATTTTTTCTGTTCATAGCATTTTGTTGCACTTGCATACATAGATCAGTACTGGTATTTAAGAAAATTTAATTTCCTTAGTTTCACTGATTACCATACTTTCGTTGTGAATTAGTTGCATTGATCGTTATTGTGGAACAAGAATTTGGTAATTCTCAGAAAAGGGTGTCAGACCGGCCCTTGATATTTGTTACGTCGCCCCTGCGTTAAACCACTGTAATGTGTTTTTAGTGGGGGCCCTTAGTTTCATCTAAAAAATATACTCACTATAACTAATTTATTATTAAGCAATGTTCATCGAACTGGGAATAGTGCATTCAACATTTGAAATGACTCATCTGTCTGTCTTGCCACTTGAGTTGGTTTATCCTGCTATTAACACTCAGTCTTACGTTTAAAAATATTTGCTAGACACTGCTATCATTCATCCAACCTTTACATTCATTTTTGCTTTAAATTAAGGGTACTTAAATTTAGCAGTAGTTCCATGAAGCAGTCGATAGGGTAGTGCTGTATAAAGAGCAGAATTTAAGTTACCATCCGGTCATAATCAGAACTACTTGATGTTCGATTAAATTTTAGCAAACAACTCCTGCCTTGCAAACGCTAAGTTCAGAAGCATTCCGGCACTGTAATTAACTATGTTGCGTGTACGACCAGAGAATAAGCGTGAAAGACAAATCTTATTTACATATAAACTGAAGATTTGCGGCGAACCT
>JANTCA010010446.1:20571-34312 GCA_024741275.1 Chironex yamaguchii | reverse complement strand
GCTTTGTTACTTAAACAGTGAGACAAACTTTTTGCGTGTTCTCAATGGAAGAATTGATCACGGACAGGAGTACTTTGGTAGCTTTTGGTCTACTGAAAGCTGATGTCCTGAGAAAGATATTTCGATGAATGATTGTGAAGTGCACTTGAAAGTGTTGTAGGCACTCTTCAAAATACGTGTCGCTAGCAAGTAAGAGAACAGAAAAATGAATTTTATAAGCAAAGGTGCACATTTCAGCCAGCTGTTAGAAGAGGAAGGGCAAATATAGCCGAGGAAATATCCAGCTCAAGTTTGTGCTGTGCCAAAGGTTATCACTGATTGCAAAAATCTAGGGTATTCCAAACTGAGCAGAAGCGACAATTTTCGGGTTATCAACGGAACAAAATCGTCATTTCATCCGAGCATTTTTGAATTTTATATACGCCGAGATCAATTAAGGACTTGATTCTTTTGGTAATGGTTTTACAGCTCGTTTTAAGTATATAAGTGTGTCAAAGCTCCTGCTGATGTTGGATACGAGCATTCCGTGGTTTCAATGCTGGTTAGAGGACATTGAATCACGTCCCTTGCCCTTGGACCACGCCCCTTCCCCGGTTGCAAATAACATTATCAGTAATTTTATTCTGGCTTCACCACTACCTCAAGGCCTTAAAACAAGCGCTCTTATGTTAGAAGAGCTTGCAAGCAACAAATGAAACAAGAAATAAAGAAACACAAAAATTTTAGAAAGTTTTCTTTTCTGCTTGATGTTTTCTTGTTTTTTTTCTTAAAAAAGGCTGTTTCAAGAGGCATCAAAAATGGTTTGCAAATTACAGTTTGGCATACCAAAGTTCCATGATACAGAGTCTGCAATTATAATAAAACAAATACAAACGGTTTATTAATAAAACAAATACAAACGGCTTTATTTGATTCCCTCTGACTAGATGGCCGTTATATCCTTGGCTTTTTGAGACTTCACACCAGCACTCTGTACAAAACAATAGGTCTAAGGCATCGTGGGTGTGTTAGTAGGAGCCAAAACACAATACAGCACGATGTGTCACATCTTTATTGGAAATCTAAGTTGCGAAGGGTAAAGATCACTTTCTTTACTATTTTTAAGTGGTAATCAACTGCAAAATGTAAGCCCCAAATTGGCAACGCATTCCATAGCGCCATTTCACAACGCTAGCCTATTCATGTGGAAAGTTGCTTGGCAAACATTGTTTATATTGACCAATCATGGCCGTAGACACGACACCATATTGGCCCGTTGGCACCGTTGCGTTTAGAACTTTGTACATCCTCTGACGATAGCGTCTTTACGTTGGGTTAGTACAAAGATTTATAGTTGCAAATTTATATCATTATATCGGATTGTTTATGGGTAAGTTTCTTTAAATAGACATGTTGCGAAGAAATCTATAGTTAACAATTGTGTACTTTATTGTTAATGATTTGACTGTGATGTACAAGTTAGGTTAAGGTTTAAGGACTTTTGTAATTTACAATTCATATTTCAATGGAAAAGGAAGTTTAAAACTAAAACCTACTATTAGGACTTTTATATGCAAAGTTGAAGTAAGGCGTGTACTACGATTCTTGATATGACTTTTAATGCCTAATTATTCACAATTATTGCCATATGTAAAGCATATGTATTACATTACGCTTTAGGTCATACCCTGTCATGCTCGCAGAGGGGATGAAACATTGCTATCTGTACAGTTAGGGTAGGTTTCTAACGGATCTTCGCTTTCGAATGATCGTCGATTCTGTGATGATGAGTTTGGTCATTGCTAGACTCACCAACCTACCTTTATCTGTATGAACTTGTAATCCTTTTAAATTCGCCAGCCTCAATTTCTTTTGTCGTATTTTTTCATATCATGACAGTTTTTAAACATTTCTGTTACACCGGAGTGTTTCCTTTGGATTTAGGTGTCACGGTTAAACAAATATACGTTTTGATAGTTAAGTGGTGTATTGTCATATCCCAGTTCAAATATATTGTCATTAACTGTATATACGCGCAGTTTGCGAAAGGTACAGGTATTGGATCATGAAGATTGTTTGCGCAACATTATTAAGCAGAGTAATTGCACGGCACAATGTAATACCTCTTGATTGCTTGGAGGGTGGAAATGGGGTGTTACACAATAACACAAACATATTTCTTTCAGAGCCAGAATAGGCAATTTAGGACTGTCGACGTTTGATCAAGTTGAAAGATACCATGAAAAAAACCAGAGATACTTCTGGCAATTAGCATAAAAATGCAGAAAGCCAAGCCGACACATTACAAAATTTGGAAGTCCAACATAAATTGATTTAATACAGTTGAACCAAGTAATACATTGAGAGGCATTTTGACAAGGAGGTAAGTATTAACAACTGTAATCGTATTACCATTCCTATTAAGGTGACTAGAAATTGCTAAAAAATCTATCCTTGCCAATCAAAATATTTGTCCTGAAACTCAGGCTGTTGAAGATACATTTAAAATTGGAACTAGAATTTATTTCGTGCCAGTTTGCCTGTTTTTTTTGCAGATGTTTTAAAACACAACCATGTTTTGAGAATGAAATTATTCCAACATTTTACAAACCTTTAGGCTTTAACGAGTGGAGCTACTCTGTTAATTGTTTAATACAGTCACAACAGCAATACATTCTTGTAAAGTCAGTTCTGCTTTCAACTGTGGATATTTTCGCCAGTGTATGGGGAAAATGAGCCTTGTTAAAAATTTTATTTATGTTCTTAAAACAGCTATTTTAGAATCTGATTAAATTTGTCACGATTAATTTATGTTGTTTCTAAGTAAATGAGAGGTGATCATGTTGCAGTTTGTACACTTACTCTGCTTTCTTATGGCTGAACTCCTTTTAGCTTCTTGTTTCTCTGTAATCCAAATGTTATTATAAACATAAATAAACAGTGAGTGTTCACGCTGTATTGACTGTGTTTTAGACTTGTTGGTAAAGTAGTGTTTGTTCTTTGTTTAAATGACACAATATCCCCATTCCTTGAGTCTGCCTTGTGCCTTGGTTTTTGCAAATTCTGGTCCTTGGATTTTGTTTGAAAGGGAACCTTTGACTACTGCCTCGATAAACAACTATGGGTGTTTTGTTACAAGGAGAGCATTGTCCTGGGCGTATACCCTCTGACCACTGGCATCAACAGCAATGAAAGGTCCCTGCCAAGAAAGGCCAGGTGTGTTCTGGCTCAGTTGCGGTCTGGGTGGTGCCAACTGCTGAATAGCTACAAAGCTCGGATCGATGAGAATGTGACCGAACTGTGTCCAGAATGTGGTGTCAGACCTCACACAGTGCAACATCTGTTCAACTGTCAGGCCACACCTACGAATCTGGATGTACAATCATGAAGGAGAAGACCAGGAGATGTGATAGCTTGGTTTGATCAATCACTTGCCAATGGAGAAGACAACAAAGCGTTCAACTAACCAATTGATTACATCTACTACAACAGCATGGATGTTTGTTCCACAACTTTAATGTTTAGAGCTTGACACAGAATGTTTGGGGACCTCTAAGAAAGAAAGGCACCTATGTATTGTTTGCTTTTTATTCTCTGTCTTTGTTAATGACATAACAGTGCGATTTGTTTATAAATTAGCTGCCTAGAGGTATGGTAGGGCATTTTGTAGGGTAATAGCTTAATGTAAAGCCACCCTGGAAATTAGCATTAAAAAGTTTTTGCTAACGGCTCTGATGTCTGCTTTATAGCAAGAATATAAGCATATTGTTCACGTATGTGAAACACTGTGCTTATTTTATTTTAAAGTGATGGAAAGCAGTTTTAAGAAATTAATTTCCTAGAAGTTTTATAGTTCTTATAGGTCCAAACCTTAGAATTTTTGTGAGTTATAGGGAATACCTGAATTACTGATAACAGGTCAATCATTTTGATAAGGATAGAATAAGAGAAGTAATGAGAGAGAGGCCAAAAGAGGAGTTCTGGAGTTTGAAGTGGAAGGAAGAAGAAGAAGGCCAAAGCTGAACTTGAAGGATACCACTCTGAAAGAGTGTTGTTAGGCTGGTTTGAGCAAATAAGATGATGCTCACTGGAAGAAGTAGGTAAAAGGAGTGCTTTCATGGAAGAAATGGCTGGCAGTAACTCATCGTCAGATGGAAGAAAGCTGACATATATGATTGATGATAGTGAGAATGGGCATCCTAACAGAGAAACTACATGTACTCCTCCCATGACTATGAGTGATATTGGTATTGTTAATCTAGCAGCAACTTTCTGTATAAGCAAGTTGATTTTATGTGCCATAATAACTATTCAATAACAACAGGGAAAATATATAAACTGTGTGCTTTTAAGTTATAGAATGGAAGAATATTGCTTCTAGTTAACTATTTGGTTATTAATTGGCTTTCTTGTGTCAAAGAGTTAGTTATCCTGCATATCCACTGGGATGGCATTCATCTAGTAATTAGATTTTCACACAAATCAGTTGTCAAATTTTGCTAATGCCCCAAAATATCGCAATTGATTTCATAGATCTATCCATGACAAAAATTATGCTAGTGCAATGAAACCTGCCAATAAAGGTCACTAAAGAATTTGACCAATTTTGGCTGTTGTAGAGGGGTGGCTGTTCTATACCGGTAAGGTATGAAAAGGGGTTCTAAATTATCATGACATTGTTTTGTGTCTGTTCATTAATAGTGTGTGCACAAAATAGTAATGAAACGTTTTATGGTAATGCTTTTCATGAGTAACTTTTAAAGCTACAAAGATGGAAAATAGTCGGCTATATTTCTCTACCTCACAGCATCTCCTTTGACAACAAGTTAAACTATTGTATCCTCTGCTTTCGAAATGGTCCTTGTCTGTCACTAAAGCTATCTTCAAGTGGAATTGTGGTCAATTTATTTGCCAAGGGTGCCTCTGTTTCCAGTGTAATACATAACTTGTGAAGTGGATTGACTTGTTGCTTATTCAAATGCTTGTTGGTGAATTTATTTAAATAATTGATCATATTCACAAAGAATATTAACTTGGTCTGTATGAAACTAGCTTGTGACCACTCTATAAAGGTAATTACTGTCTAAATTGATGACTTCCATGGACAGGTGGCTGTTTTATAGAGGTGGCCACTAAGGCAGGGTGATCACAAATAAATACATTTGTGCAACATATAGCATGAATAACTTTGCTTATTATCATCATAGTACACACTGGCAAAAGTTTGTTGTCTCCAGAAGATTCTAGTCATGTACCACGATCTTGAATGGTTTTAGGTTAAGACCTGACTATCCATACATATTTAACACCTCCTTTCACCCAGCACTACTTTATTCCTTTTTACGGTAGTCATAACCTGCAGACTTTGCCAGAATTTGGCTAATTTTAGGTGGTCATATAGCTTTAGGATTATGGCTTTCATTTTCGAAATCAGTACAAGTAAAGTAACCCTAATTCTAAAATGCTCTGTGATTTAATGTGGTACAAACCTTGATAGCTGGTCATTAGCTGGTGTGACATGAAAAGGTCTTTCAGTGTAAGGAAGATGTCCTTTTGGCACCTTAAAGTAATACAATACGTAATACATGTATAATGGGTAATACATAGCAATGGGTAACACAGTATCATAAGAGTTCTGCTTTGGTCTATCGTGGTACTCATTCAGATGCTTAAAGCACTCTTTTACCTTTGTTTCATATCATATTCTCTATCTTTGCAATTTATTTTCATGATTTGAAATTAGTGCACTTATTTCAAGTTTGGTCTTCAGCTCTATTTTGCCTCAATTTTTATATGGCCCTAAAGATATAATTACTGAGATACACACTGCTACTCCATGGAATCATAAGGTACTCTCAGAACCAATAAAGCAGGTTTCCTAATAGTTACAAATACTAAGACTAGCTAGTGTGCACAGGATGGTTGTAGATGCTCTTAAACGAACCAGTAACATCTACAGTTTTTGAGGGATAATATTGATGAATTTTGTATTTTAAATTTTTGTTTTCTTATGATTTACCAAAGGGGAAGGAGGAAACATGTTTTGTCTTTTACCATCAGTGTATGACTAATCTCTATTTTTACCCAGGTGTTCAAATTTTTATGTAGATAATAGGAGTCTTATCCTACTTTTCAATACCCCAAGGCCTCTTTACTTGACAACTGTATGATTTTCCATGCAATTGTTTAGTTTGCATGTGTAAAGAATATTTGCATGTAGCAGATCACATGACACATTTAAAATGTTAATTCCTTTTTCTTCTTGCAGGTTAAGAACAGCACAGGATTTATCAATCATGCAACTCATTTCCAAACCCGGTCTACTCCTTATTTCGTGTATCTTGTTTGGAGCATTGACATTTGTTTTGTTGAAGTATAGGTATGGACTGGATATGTTTCATAAACAACGAGATATTTGGGAATCGGAATATGACAACATCATGCATGAATTTGTTCAATATCGTAAAAAGATTGCAGAAATGCCAGCAGTAAAGAAAAGTCAGCTTGACTGGAATGAAATAGAAAGTCAAAAGAAATTGACACATGGAATTGATTGGTCTACAATTCCTCGCAGGGCTCCTGTTCCTAAGGACAAATTACACGATAAATGGATAATAGTCACAACTATAAATGAGCCAAATGAGGATGTCAAGAAATTATCTCAAGTAAAGGACTGGAAATTAATTGTTGTGGGAGATAAGAAAACACCCAAAGACTGGAAGTGAGTTGAAATGTTATATGATAATTAGGATTCTGTTACAAACTGAATGAGAACCAATATCTGAATTACAAAATCAATGAAAACCAATATCTCAATGATCAATCAGCCCAAGGAAAATTTGTGTTTCTTACGTGATGATTTTAAAGATGTCTCTTGCTAAGGCAAGGGTCAAATCAGGGAGAAAACTTTGACTGCCAAAAGTTTTAGGCAAAACCCAATGTTATCCCAGTAATTATCAAACATAGAAAACTACACTGTACAGCATGATAAAATATATTTCAAACTTTATGTCCATCATCAGTTCCAATCTTACAACAAGTAAACAGTTACTTCTTTATGTAAAATGCTATAGCACACAAGAGGTCCGTAGACAATATAAAACAAAAGGCACTCCTTAATTTACAGTAAAACAAAATGAGACGAGATAAAACACACACTGTTGCTGGTCTTTTTATTCTTATTTTTACTTATATCTTGATAATTCTTTGTTCCTAAACTAATCCTTTGTGTTTAGTTCAGGTTTTAGATCCTTGATGTATAAGGCTTCCAAAGTAAGCAAATGATGCAGACTTTTTGTTGTTGTATCTATAACTTCAATATGTTGAAAACTATCCTGAAACTGACATAGCAAGAATTGCATCCTGGACATGTGATCCCAGTTATTGTTCCCTGATTATCTTTTTTTCACCTGGCTAATATGAAACCCATAATGACGTGTTTATACAATTAAATAAAATGTTACAATAAGCTCAAGTTGTTCACATTCAATAGAAAATGTAATCTGACACTACGATTGTTAACAAGGACGTACAGAATTATGAGTTTAAGTTAATGCGACTGAATTATTACAAGTTGATGAGTGAAAGTGAAATGACAGACACTTCCAAGACAGACTTATATTTAAGTATTGTCTGTGTTTTGCGTGTTCACTGTTGTTTTGCTTGTCTGATAACGTAATGGCAAACGGATCAATAGCTTTCCATTCACTTGCATTTTTATGTTTTGCCAAGAAATTGATGGGCACCAGATGTCAGACATAGACCTTGTTATTATACTATTCCATTTTATATTCTGCTATGGCTGGTGCTTTTCAGACTCAACAAATGAATTTTCCTGATATGCAACTTTGTGTCCAATTGATCATTTAGCAGTTGACTAGCCCAACCCATTTTTGATTAGGGAAAGCATTATCTCTTATTTTGCATTTGTTAACAAGACAATCAACAAAAGCACAGTTATGTCTAGGGTATTTCCATAATCACAGTCTATGGTTTTGTTCATAAAAGCTTGTTTCAAAAACTTACAGGTACCCATCATCTTAGTTGCTAACAACAATTGGAATCTCTTGTTATTGGGTGGTCACAAGCTTTACTTCTGTTCTTAAGAAGACAAGATCACCCTGTTGACCAGATCTGTATGTTAAGAGAAGGTGCATTTTAGAAACCTTAAGCACAATAAGATTAGTTTCCGTTAGACACCAGGACTCAAAACCATCAGCTGCAAGGACAATTAGGGGGGGACTGTAAACACTTGAAAGCATGAGATGACCATAATCTGAAACTTTAGATGCTCATAAGGTGAAAACCTGTTTGCGTAGCATTCAAAATTGATCTGCTATCCAGATTCAATAACTATCCTTTATTGATATTAATAAACTTATGATCCGTAAGAAATTTGACACCAAATTTATCAGAGATTAAGAAACTTTTGGCACTGAAAACATCTTAGTTTCTTATAAAATAAAAAGGGTGTAGATTGACCTTTTCAATGATGCAATTTTATTGTGCTATTGCACATCAGTTTTTCGGTTCCCAACATGCTTAAGTGTTTTAAGTGTAAACATTTGCAGTAAAATAGATACTTCTGTTATTGGATTGTGTTTTCAGCAATTTTATAGGTTCTGTTAAAATTTCTTAATCTTCACAAATCTCATTTTCTTTTCTATGCAGGATGGATAACGTTGTTTACCTTAATGTTGAAGATCAGATCAGCCTTGGCTATGCCCTTGTAGAAAAAATGCCATGGAACAACTATGGACGAAAAGCGATTGGCTACTTGTATGCTATAGAACATGGAGCAAAGTATATTTATGAGACTGATGATGATAATCACCCCTCTGATGGAAAACTTCATTTTCACTGGAAACCTGAGAAGGAGTATTTGGTGTATTCTACCAAAAGGAAAGTTGTGAATGCATATGAGTATTTAGGTCAAAGCTCAATCTGGCCCCGTGGCTATCCACTTGATTTAATTGCTGAACACCCAGAGTACAATACTATGAAATGCAAGGGTGCCAACCCAATGATACAGCAAGGTGTGGTCAATGGTGATCCTGACGTGGACGCCATTTTCCGTTTGACAAGAAAGGATGTTGATGTTCGTCTTAATGTTGAATTTGATCCTAAACAGGAAGTAATTCTTCTTCCAAAAGGTACCTTATGTCCATACAATTCTCAGAACACTCTTTACACTTACGATGCATTCTGGGGACTTCTTCTTCCATCTTCTGTTAATATGAGAATCACAGACATTTGGCGTGGGTACATGGTTCAACGGTTATTGTGGAACATTGGTGGCCATTTGGCTTTTTTCCCACCAAGCGCTTATCAGTACCGGAGTGCACACAATTATTTAAAAGATTTTAAAGATGAGAAGATGCTTTATCATGATGCTGGGCGTCTTGTTGATTTCCTTCTCAACTGGAATACCACACTACCAAATTTTTTTGATCAGATAGTAGATTTATCCATCAAAGTGGCACACAAAGGTTTTCTTAAGCCAGCTGACATTCACGTCTTTGAAGCGTGGCTACAAGACCTTGTAGCTATTGGATATAAGCCTCCAGTTATTAACCCATTGAATGATGGTGGCTGTAATTATCCAATTAAAGGCAGTGAAAAGGAAATGAAGCCTAATGAACAACCATCATCATACCTTCGTACAAAGAAACTGATTGATGTTACAAAAGCATAAATCTTTGATCAATATATGCTGCTACCACCATATGCTTGCTATTTATAATGAAAGCCACATTATGTATACCAGATTGCCATGGGTTTATTGGGATATCCAAACCACAACTAAAGAGATGTGTTAATTGCAAAGTTTACTAACATAACATGACAACGTGATGTAGATATGGACATTTTTGGGGTGTTTCTTAATGCTATATTTAATGGAAATTTGTCTCCAAAATCCATCAAGCTTCTTTTTTTTACGTAGAGATGGGTAGCAGAAACCCACATACACCCCTTATAAATGCTATGTAAGAGATATACCCTAACCAGAGCAATTAGAGCCCCAAAGGTACAGACGAACATTTAGAATATTCTTTACTGTTTTGCACCTTTTAGCATTTAAGTCTGTGGTAAGTTACCGAGTTTTCTCCATTTGACTTAAGTGCTGCTTATAAGACAAGGAGTAACTTTGTCGTTTACAATACTGAAAGTATTACTCGAAAAGAGTACACTTAATTTTTTCCCTTAATGAATGTATTTGGTTTAAAGGAGTATTACTAAATTTTTTTCGCTTGATGAACGTATTTTGGTTTAACAGAGTATAGTAAGTGTGAGCACTGTACGTAAGCACATCATGTATTTTAAGATTTGTTACACCCTAAAGGCAAGTGTTTTCCTTTTAGGTATCTGTGATGGTTCGGATTGCACGTAGTTTTAACTTTTTGCCAACATGAAAGATAATTGAATTGTATTCTTAGACTGTTTTGCCCTGCTATGCTTTATCTGCAATGGATTTGTACCATTGACAATTTAGGGGCCTGGGAGGAAAAATGTGTTTGCAATGTATGCTGGGATCTTTGTTGATATTGTTGATGTAAAGAGTTGAGTGTGAAGTAGATATATGTATATAATTTTTTCACCCAAGGCACAAATTAGTCCCTAGGACTCATTCAGTTCCATGGTTTTGCCAAATTTAATTCTTGTATTAACTAGATAAACTGTGTATGTGTTTTCAAGAGTCTCAATCTCTAATTTAGGAAGGTAGAGTACTTCTGAGTCTTAAAAAGGTGAACATTTTGTAATTTTACTGCCGTTTTGAAGAAACAATGATCCATCCGCGAATTTTCGACCTACATGGCCTTACTCTGAAATTTTCTGCCGCATGACTAAGGCCTTGTAGGTCGAAAGTTCGTGGATGTGTCGTTACCTTCTTCAAAAGGGCAGTAAAATTGAAAGAAAATTCTACTTTATAGTTATATACTAGCTCCACGGCTCTACAATTTTGTGAATCATTTACTTCTGAGCCTTCAACACGCAAAATAGACACAATAGTGCGCCCGAAGAAAGTACGTGAGTTCAATTTGGAGGGAACGGGAGGTTCATTTCATTGTTAAGAATCTTATTTCTGTCCTCTTTAAACAGAGCATCTATAGACGAAGATGTTAGATGTCATTGTCAATGTACGACTTGACTGGTATTGCGCGATGTACGTTTTTATAAGTACTAGCGACACGTTTTGTAAAACATTTAGTTTGAGAACCAGTGGATTCGAGTCGACGGACATGGGCAAATTCTTTGCACTAAGTTGCCATCTGATGGTTTCCTTTGATAGTAGATAGTATGACGATGATCGTCTTTCTAATGAAGCTAAGTCTGATAGAGAATGACATCAATGAGGAGTAAGTAACTTCATGCCACAAACGTGTTTAAGGTGTTATCGTGATTAGGTGTCAAATACACATTGCTTACCGGTGTTCGCAATCAACAGTCATTCTGGGATCAGTGTTAGTTCTGAAGTACTTAGTTTTTTATCAAGTCAATGTTCCGAGACCTGTGTCACAAATCTTCCTCTTTTTTGTAAGGTATGTTTTCATTACCAGCGTATGATGAATCGCTTATATTTCGACAGTTTAAAAGACTGAATTTTAAATTTGAAGACAGTCATTGTTGCATTTATGTATATTCACTTCATTTACCTGTAAACAAATGTGGCATATGACATTGTATTTGGTGACCTTCTTGGTGCCAAACATTGTGGGTTCAATAGCAAATATTTCTGGGTTTTTTGTTGCCCTTTTCCGTTTGTATTTCTAGGCCTAGATCATACGTCACATTTTACATGTGACGAATACAGTTAGCAAACTAAATGCATGTAAAATGCGTTTTATTTGAATTACCTGCATGTGATGAATTATAGTCGAATAAAATGATTTTATTCGATGTACCCTGTGGCATGATGCGACATTGATGCGTCTTCAAATCAAACGTCGTTTTTTACATGTGTCGAGTATAATGCGTAAATTAGTTATAAGTCGATCTCGAGGCTGAGCGTGCGTACTATTGCTTACCTTATGTCCGTCAAAGTTGGATTCCCTAAACACTCATGATTTTAGAGTTTCTATGGTTACTCCCAAGTCTTGACCAAGCCTCCATTCAGCGCCACCTGTGAAAAGATACTCTATTTCAATCCTAAGGTTTAGTAATGATCTTGTCACTTAGCAGTTATCATAAGCGTTGATAATAATCGTGATGGTCGTCTTTCCTTATCGAAGAGCGACTTGGTCTTGCTTACGTCTGTGGCAATGGTCATGTTAACGTTGTGAGTTCGAATCCCGTTTAGCAAAAGAAAATGTAACAGCCTAGTCGTTGCCGACTCAGGTTAAGCCATTATCTTGAAACCTAGTCCACAAAAAGCTTGCTAGTTGAAACGTGATAAATTTCAACCATGAACCGGGTAATGTCACTCGATGGCAACATGAAGCGCGTCGGGCAAAAAGCCTCATTGGTCCAATATATTCCTTTGGCTGTTTAACTGGTGTTATTGGACAGTGGCCGCGGCACTATGGTAAAAGTGGAGCGGCCAAGAATTCCCAGAAAATGCCGTCCACCATCAATGGGCGACGAAGAATATTTTTCAGCATTGATGGTCTCTATAAGCCTATAAAATGTATTTCCTTAAGCGTAAAACTGATACAAATAATGTTTTAAGGTTTTTTTCTGCTCAGAAAAAAGTGGGAAGCCATGACCCTCTGAGCTCCCTCGACGCGTCCCCTGTTGGAGACACATTGCAAGCCGCTAAATTTAAGAGCACGTCCTCGCCCTTGGAAGGAAGGAAGTTATACGAAAGGCATTTTTTTCGGATAACTATAAACACGCAAGACAGAACTCTGGTTGAAGTCAACATTTTTTAATAAATTCTGTTTATTCCCAGCTTTCGATTCTTCCTGCATTATCATTAGGGATAAACAACAAAACAGGTATCTTTATAAACAAATTAATACAATCAGGATTTTTTGCATTACAACGTTTCCTCTGGCATTGAAAGGTATCGTCTTCCCTTGTGTGAGTTGTCTGAGCATTAGCAAAAATTGACCGGAAAGTCGTACCTACTACCCCGTGTCAGTGATTTCTACATTTATATCCTGTTCACAAGCACATCACATTTAGAAAAGTACGCTATCCCACTCTCACTCCATCCATCCGTCCATCGACCATATATCGATCGATCCATCCACTATCTATCTATCTATCTATCTATCTATCTGTCTGTCTGTCTGTCTGTCTGTCTGTCTGTCTGTCTATCTATCTATCTATTCTTTTTCACTCATCGGAATTTTTTATTTATAATATTTTGCTGTTTATAAACTTGCAAGGGAAGTACGTAGAATGTTATGAATTGCAAAGAAGTATTTTGTTTTTACGCTGGCACAATGCGACGAGTTCGTTTGTTTTGTGTCATAAGATTGGGCCAGCATATGCTAAACAACTTTTTCTTTAGGCAGAGGAGGCACCTTTTGTTTTCTCTACTGCAAGAGGGACTAGATGCAAGTATTTGCCAGGAGATTGCATAGTTAATGTTGTTGTCCTTGAGTGACAGGAGATTGCATAGTTAATGTTGTTGTCCTTGAGTGACAGGAGATTGCATAGTTAATGTTGTTGTCCTTGAGTGACAGGAGATTGCATAGTTAATGTTGTCCTTGAGTGCCAGGGGATTGCATAGTTAATGTTGTTGTCCTTGAGTGCCAGGGGATTGCATAGTTAATGTTGTTGTCCTTGAGTGCCAGGGGATTGCATAGTTAATGTT